>CAUYON010158442.1:0-23844 GCA_963573935.1 Arctocebus calabarensis | reverse complement strand
TTTTGAGACAGAGCCTCAAGCTGTCACCCTGGATAGAGTGCTGTGGCATCACAGCTCACAGCAACCTCCAATTCCTGGGCTCAAGCGAGTCTCTTGCCTCTGCCTCCCAAGTCGCTGGGACCACAGGCGCCCGCCACAACGCCCGGCCATTTTTTTTTTTTTTTTTTTTTTTTTTGGTTGCAGCCCTCATTGTTGTTTGGAGGACCCGGGGGCTGGATTCGAACCTGCCAGCTACGTGGCTGGCGCCTTAGCCCGTTGAGCCACAGGTGCCGAGCCTAAATTACAAAATTATAATTTCCTTGACGCTATCCAAAAATTAATGTTTTAGGGAAAACAATTAGTTTGGAATTCAAGGAAAGCCAGGTGTCTCCAGCAGCGGCGGGATGAACGCTGAAACATACACGGCAGAGTATGGGAGGAAGAAGCTCAATGGTGTGCGAGTGGCTAAAAAAATTACCTTTTTTCCCATTTCAATTGATACAGTTTTAGTAGCGGCTGACACAGAGTATAGGACCCTTGGGAGCAACAGACATGAACGATCTTCATACTATTTGTGGGCTTTTCCCCCTGCACCTCTACTGAGAAAGAACGGGGGCGCGCTGGGACACTGGGGAAATGTTCTCATGGTGCTGTAGACTTGGGGAAAGGAGCATTCGCCACTAGAGAAAAGTCATAAAGCCCCAGTAAACACCTTCTCCTCCACGGAACAAATGGCTGAAGTTGCTGGAGGGTAAGGACAGCGTAAACCATCGCTCCCAGGGCACAAATGAAGAGGAAGCTGGGAAAAGGTACAAAAAACAAACAAAAAATCACTATCCCTAGAGTAAGGGGAGGAAACCATCCTGGAGCTGCCTCTTTGCTTCTTGTGCCTCAGCTGTGGGCTTTGCTTTTCTCTTTTTTAAAGCAGGGATAAAGGATGACATGACAGCTGAACTTATTTCCGACTGTGTTGGAAACTTGGTTGTCAGTGACTCTCCAAGTTCTCTATTCAAGAACATTGGAAAATTTCTCCTCACAAAAAAGCGTCAATAATACCATTGTCTCTGTATTGTTATTACAGAACTCAAAATTCAATTTTCCACTTCCTATGATTTTATTTCTCTCTGTCCCTACCTTAAAACCAAATATGCTGGATAATGCTATATAGCAATTTAAAATATTATTTCTCATATACTTTTGGATTATTTCTCTTTACCTGGAGTTCTGTATTGCTTTTGCAAGTGAAATTCATTTACAAGTCTGTATTCACCCAATTATGATTGATGAATATTGTTCCTAAAAAGTCATTATTATCTTTCAAGAGGCAGAACCTGAATTATAGAATCAACTTTCTTTTACCAATCATTTCAGAATTTACAGTTTCCCTTTATTTTTAAATTGTTTGAGTTATATCTCCTGATAGATCCTGTGCCTTGAAATACTTCAGGTAATGAAATACAGGATTCAGGTAATGGGATGTGTCTATCTGTGCTAACCTTAGGCTCTTCTTAAGTGTTGTAACCAGGCTGCATTTAGAACATAAATGTCATTGTCCCGCTACTCATAACCAGCAGAGATACCGAAGATGTTTAACATATAGCACCTTCAAGGTTGCCACAGGTCTCTCAAACAGGAGTTACCAGGATTAAAGTTAGTGCGACGTAAAAGTGAGGCTGTGAGGCATCTCTACCTTGGATGTGAGATTTACTGTTGGAATCTTGGCAGTAAATTATACTCATCACTGAGGATACATTCACTTTTACTCAAGTTTTCTCTAGTTTCTTCATGAAATTATCATTACTTTTTAAAAGAATGATTATTTGAGGAAGGTCAATCCCAGGACTTTTCATATTATGCAGTTCATTTTCATCACTCGGGGAGGACAAGAAATTCCCTTACACACATTGGTGGCAAACTTAGGATTGCAAACTCGGGGTGCATGACTCTGGAGTCCATCCTCCTAAGTGGTCTGACATACAGCCTCTCACAATATATTCCAGGTGCTCTGACTCTGCCACTAACTTCCCTGAGACCTGCCTTCTGCCTGGGAGAGATGAGGGTAACAGCAGCGCCCATCTCACGGCGTTGTGAGAAATGAACAAGTTAATATTTAAAAACCCTGATATGGGCGCTTGATACACTGTAAGCACAGTGAAGGTGTTGGTTAAAATAAGTTCTTCAACTTTAAATACTACCCTAGAGTGATCTTACTGGTGTCAGTTAACATTTTGATAAGTAGTTGAAAAAATGTGAGTGCAATTTGTAATTAAATAAAAGAATAATTTTTGGTTTGTGGTTGGAATTCGAGCATTGACATGAAGCCCCTTACAGTTCTATGATGACCATCCTGACAATACTGAGTCAGCACACAGCTACTCCAGTCCTGTGTGGGAGAAAACATAATAGAATTGAATGATATTAATTATTGATAGTATTTACTAATACTAACATATTAATTCAAATACCCAGAATACCTTTATGGCATAGGTACTTTTTTAATGCCCATTTTACAGATGAGGAAAATAAGGCGTCGAGAAGCATTTTGCCAAGTTCACACAGGTTGAGATGAGAGAGGAGAATTTGTATGCCCTGAGCACATCGTTTAGCCAGTCCTCTTCTCTTTCCTTATCCCAGTGTGGTAAAACCGTGCTGGGAGAAGTGTAAATAAAGAATACATGGGAGGCTGCATGCAGTCTCTCAAAAGCACTCTCCCCACTCCCTGGCGCTAACAGATTATGAATGTGCAATTCTACGCAAGGAAGCAGTGAGTTCAGGGAGGATCTGAACCTTAGTCCTTCTCCAGCCTCGGTGAAAAGGCCTATGTTCCTGGGACCACGGATGTTCTCCCCAAGTGTGAGAGAACTCAAGATTTTGAATACAGCAAATATAAGGAAGTGGGTCTATAACCTGAAAAAAAGTCAGAAAATTCATGAAAGTCTTAGTCTGATCCTGACTGGCTGGGATGTTACGATGCTCTCTAGCTCATGCTTTTTCACACTCAGTCGAAGAGTTCTCACCTTCTTTCCTACACAACCACTTCTAATTTCTTCTTTCCCTCCTGGTAAAAATCTGCTTGTTCTGAGAGTTCAGAAGGAAATTCCTAAGACAGTATCCGTAATCCAGAAAATTGTTTTCTGGACTAATACCTTATGTATAAATGTAAGCGACAGTGATGCTGAGTTTGTCGACCTTTCGTGAATGGACTTGTTTGGCAATCCCGGCTCTGTCTGCCCAGAAAGTGTCTGGGGTCCCCTGTGCTTTAAAACGGGGAGAGCTGGGCCTGAAGACATAATCAGCCCCTTTCCAATTTCAGAAATCAGATGTGGAGGATAAAGAGAGAATTTGGGTCTCTGCTCTATGCCTTGTTACATTGAAAAACAAACAAAAAACAGACTTCTGGCAAGGACGACAGAGGGAAACGGGGACAAGGAAAGAAGCCTGGGCAGGCAAGCTTTGGTGCCCTGCTGCTGGGCCGGCTCTGGGAACCCTCTCCACAGAGAGAACAGAAACGTGCCCAAGTTGGAGGTTCTTCCACCCCGTCCAGGTGAGAGAAAGAGGAATTTCCCCAGTGCATGGAAGAAAGGACAGGATATGCAAGTGGAAAGCAGAGCCTTAAGGTATCAGGAAACCAGGTACAACCCGGGAATGGAAACGTGAAATGCAGAAGCCGTGACACTGCTCGGGTAAGTACACTGACTCAAGAAATATTTATTGCCGGCTCGTAACATGCTGGACGTTGCTGATACAGTGGTGGGCTCGAAAGATAGTTTCTTGTCTCTACAGGGTTGATAATGTAGAAGCAAGTAATTACACATTTAATTACAACTGTGTTAAGTGTTGCAAAGAAGTGTAGATCACTATGGGAACCCGTAAAGGGAAAGCCAGCCTGGCTTAGTCTAATAAAACAGGACGGGGCTGGAGGATGGGGAGGCTTTAGCTTTCCTATACAAAGATGGTGAGAGGGGAGCTGATGAGGAGAGTTTCAGGCAGAGAAAAAGAAACACACCCTTTACGGCTTGCTCAAAAGACTGAAGGTGCGGTTTTAAAAATTGCAGTCCATCTTCTCCCATCTGGTAACAGGTAAGGCTTGAGGAAGCAAGAGGATTTTCTTAGTGAGTAAGTACTGCGTGCTCCTTGGGTGCCACCCAAATGCCGAACTTTTTATACCCAATGCCGCATTTCATCCAAGCAGAAGCCGGCGGGCCGCGTGCCATCATTCTTTTCATTTTACACGCGGGGAAACTAAAAAGCAAAGCGATTAGGCCCTGTGTAAACAACCAAGCCAGGGATTCAAATACGCGTCTCCTACCACACATCCCAAACCCTTTCTCCAAACCTCTCCTCATTTGTCAGAGGAAACAGAAACAAAAAGGTAATATTAATAAGAGCAGAGTGAGGTACGATGGGAGGAATGCGCTTCTCTGCCAATTTACAATCATAAAGACCCTGGCCAAAAGTCCACCTGCCTGTTCAGAAAGGTGTGAGGATTCTTAGAACAGCAGCCGCAGGAGGCAGCGATGTTTGGCCCATTAAAAACGATCCAAGGCTGTCTCAGACTCTGACGGTCAGGGGTCTGTCATCCCCACCTCATTTCCAACAGGAAGGACATTTTTCCCGTGGAGAAATTGAAGGTGGTCCTTCTTCAAATACACATCTTTTCACCTAGGAAATGTCTAGTGTTTTTCCTGAAGTGTACTATATCCATGCCCGGATCATCATATTGTGCAAGACCCTTAAGGCCCAAAGTCCTTTTCAGATTCACACACATGAAAGGAATACTATAGAGAAAGAAGTTTCACAAAAGTCAAAATAATTCAAGGAAATTATGCCACACAATTTCAGTGAAAAGAAAGATTCAAAATGTACTTAAGGCATCATCAGAAAACCATACTGTCAGAAGACGCCACTCTTATCACCCAATCCATTTATCTTAGGAGTTGTCAACTCAGTGTTGCAAATCTCATTGCAATCACCTAAGAATAAGATATTTTTTTATCTTGGGCAGTGCCTGTGGCTCAAAGGAGTAGGGCACTGGCCCCATATGCTGGAGGTGGTGGGTTCAAACCCAGCCTCAGCCAAAATCTGCAAAAAAAAAAAGATATTTTCTCATCTCTTAGTGAGCCAAATGAAAGAGGAAAAAAATAACTCAATGCATGTTTTTAAACCAAAATGTATGCCTTCATTACTAAGAGATATCTTAACAGCAATAATGGTGTTAAATTGTAGCACTTCTCTGTTTTCTTTTTAATTTATTGATGACCATTTTTAGCTTATGTAGCATATGTAATATTTAGCTTATTTTTCTTTTCACCAAAGCTTCATAATCATATCCCTGGGACTGAGTTGCAAACGCTCTGGAAAATACTGATGTGTTTATTGTCTTTTCAATTTCCTTAAGGAGGCTGAGGCAACAGAATCGCCTAGACCCAGGAGTTGGAGGATGCTGTGAGCTGTGTGATGCCATGGCACTCTACCGAGGGCGATAAAGTGAGACTCTGTCTCTACAAAAGAAATGTATAGATATATAAATTTTATTTAATTGCTACATATGACCCATCTTTTAAATATTAATTACTCTTCAACAAGTCATACCCATGCATAAAATTACATACACGAGCTGTCTAAAACAGAGGAAGGAAAATACGGTAGATTTTATTGACCTGCCACAACTAAAAGTCTGTGTAGACTTGAGGAAATGTCATTTTGTTTTGAAGAACAGATGAAGCACAAGTGTGCTTTGGTTGTCACTGCTAAAAAATAAAGGAAAGAACAGGAGGAATAAGGCCGGATTGTGCTGGCTCTGGTTCAGAAACTAGGAAAAGTTTTGGTTTCAGCAGGAGGTTATTCGAAGACCTGAGGAAATGGAGACCACGCAATCCCGTCCTAGGCTCTCACTTGACAGACGCAGGGTCAGAGGAATGGAAAGCCTCCTTGACACGGCTACTCAGATCAATAGAAACACTCAACGCTTTAGCTCTTTTCAAAGCCTTTCATGTTATCCTGGGGGTCGCATTATTCCCAATCTGTAGATAAAACGAAAACAAGAACATTAGATGGCTTGACTGAGACCCCACAAGCATATAATGGCTTATCTAACACTAACACTTGAGACCAGCTCTCTAAACACCACGCCTCCCGGACAAGGTCTTCCATGTCCAAGGTCTCACATTTACTGAACACTGTTTAAAACGCTGCATTCTAGGCGTTAGGTTGAGAGAGGGGACACACACTATTCATGCCTTCAGAATATCTGCATCAGACCGAGGACACTGGTCCCCAGTTAACCGTGTAGACAAACGACTTATTTCTAGGGGTCAATGAGCCATTGGTTAGTCAATGTCCACATGCAAAGAAAAGCCACAAAGTCTCCCAATTATGGAATTTTCAGAAAATAAATTGGAAAAAAATTCAATATAAGCAGATCAATAAATGATCATTTTTTAAAACTTTGACCAAAAATAGGTATAAGATTGATTAATCTACAAACTGTCTTACTCGTCTATAATACAAAGAGAGAAATTGTATTTTCCTGGACGGGCAAGCTTCCTATTCAGTCAGATGTGGTGTTGCCTGACCTAGGGTGGTAAAATCAGACTCCAGGCTGAGTTTCTGACTACTTTCATAGTCTCTCTCCTGCTAGTCACCATGAGATGTCATCTCTGCCCACCACACTGCTCGTTTGCAGCCATCCCAAAATCTTAACCTGACTGACTGCATGTTTCTCTGCTGTGTTCCCACTCAGCCATTCCCGGCTCTCAACTTCACCAGCTCTGGGCATATTCCCAAATCGTGAATAAAGATGTTTATCTTTTTCCTTGATTCCATACGCTATTCCATACGCTATTAGTTTTGTTACTCTGTAATTTAAATTGTAGGTTTGCAAGATGTTTATAAAAACCTATAAGAAAAGTTTGTATAAAATAGTTTGGTACCAATTGTTATGAAGACAATGATTCCAAAACTGGAGTTCTAGCAATTATAACAGTGTATCTTATTGTGGCTTTCAAATTAAAAACAAGCAAGATCAATGTTTATAAATGAAAGCTGAGTTTTATAAAACTTTCAGAAAGAATGGCAGATTTTTTTATGTCATGTAGACTACATATTTTGAACTTCATGTAAGCAAAATTTAAGGTTCCAAAATTTAAATTTCTCATTCAATGAAAAGATTTTAAGTGTAAGTTAATTGATTAGTTAGTGTCCCCCTTCCTCCCCTGTTCCCTTCATGTTATGATTCTATTCCATTTCTGTATCTCTAGTCACATATGGCCATATACAATTAATAAATGTAAATGTTTTCCATTAGCACCCATACCCTTCTTGATCCTACTCCACATATTTTTGTAACCATTCAGCTAAATTTTTGAAATAGATGTGTATATGCACTGACTTCTCTTTCTCATCTTCTCACCTCTTAAACACTCAGCCCCTTTTAATCAAGCTTTCAATGTCACCATTGCACAGAAATAAGTGACACTCATGTTGCCAATTTCAATATCCACCGCTCTACCCTTTTCTGACTCCACCTCAGTACTATAGTTGGCCAGTTGTTCAAGCTCTGTTCTTTTAAATGCTCTCTTTAAGGGTATCACATAGCTGTGACATCAGCAGTCTTTCTCGGTCACGATGCCTGTCTCCCCATTTAACCTCTAAATGTTGATCTGAGTTGACCTCTAATTTCCAGCTCATCTAGTTCTGTCTTTTAAAACCCCATCTATTTCTGTTAGTCTCCATGTATTAATGCATTTTGACCTCGGCTTCTCTGCTGATCTCCAGATGCATACCCAGATTTCCACATCATAGCCAGTAATCATGTAAAACATGGTCAAAATAGAATTATTGAACCTACTGGATTTTTTCCTATATAACTAGCTCTTCTCAGAAATTAGAACTATTCTTCTGGTGGCCTAAGCCAAGATTGGAAAAGTCCTCCTTGATTACTCTCTTTCCTTCACATCATTCATCTAATTCACAGAAATCCCATAATTCTGTCTCTAAAATCTATACTGGGCCAGACATGGTGGTTCAGACACGGCCCTCTGGGAGGCTGATGAGAGGATTGCTAGAGTCCCCTAAACAGCATAGTGAGACCCCTGTCTCTAAAGTGATAGAAAACGTAGCTGGGTGGCTAAGGCGCCTGTGGTGTGGCAGCACCTGTGGTCTTAGCTACTTGAGAGGCTGAAGCAGGAGGATTGCTTGAGCCCAGGAGTTTGAGGTTGCTGTGAGCTGTGATGATGCCACAGCACTCCAGCCTGGTCAACAGTGTGAGACCTTGTCTAAAACAGCAGCAACAATTGAAATCTATACTGAGTCCATCTACTTCTTCCCATGTCTAGCATAATGCTCCAGTTTATACTGCCATGGTCTTTACTTTGAATTACTGTGATGGTTTACCCACTATCACCCATTCTCCACATAGTAACCTGAATTATCCTATAAAATGTAAACCATATCATACATTTTCACAGCTGAAACCTCCAGTCGCTTCCTTTTACACATAGAACAAAATCCAAACTCTTTTCTGTGGCTCACAAGGTCCCATCATTTATATCTCATCTTCTTCCCTGAGCGCTCTGCACCCCTCACTCACAGTGATGTGCTATCTTCATCTTCTTTTATTTCCTTGGACATGTAGAAACTCTTCTGTTCTTAATGGTCTTTTTATCAAGAATGCTCCGAGCCAGGTTTTTGTACATCTGACTCTTGCTATTGAGACCTTATTTCAAATATAACCTCATCAGAGAAGTCATCCCTGATCCCTCAGCCTCTCCCAGGACCATATTCATTCTTCTTCATGGCTTCAGAGCTCTTACAACTCTTCCAAATTATCTTTTCTAGAACAATTGCTATTATTTATTGTCTATGCTTCACTAGAATATGAGCCCAGCACAGTGGTCTCTGAAACGAACATTTGTGTCCTCCCAAAATTCATCTTTTGAGACCTAATCTCCAGTGTGATTGTGTTAGGAAGTGGGGTCTGGGAAATGCAGGGGTTAGGAGGGGGGGCCCTCATGAATAGGATGAATGCCTTTACAGACTAGAGTTCTTCCTTCACACCACGTGAGGACAGAGCAAGAAGGGGCCTTCTTAGTCAGAAAGTGGGTGATTACCAGACACCAGTCCCTTAATCTTGGATTTTTCAGTCCCCAGAACTATGAGCAATAGATTTCTGGGGGGGTTGCTATTTCAATAGATTTAGGGGGTACAAGTATAGTATTGGTATGTGGTATATTGTACAGTAATTAATTAAGTTTCCCAGCTTATAGTATTTTATTACACAGCCCAGACAAAGAAGACAAGCACCTCATCTGACTTTTATCGTAGTTTCCTGGGATTTAAGCACAGGATTTGGCACATTGTAGAAAGTCCATGTATTCTGTAAATAAATGAAAGAACACGTGAATGAATGCATCAACTAAGTAGATAGGTAAAGGACCATAAAAATAATTATATTCTTGGGATTTGGGGGGGGGGCTCTTTGTTTGTTTGTTTTTGGAGACAGAATCTCACTCTGTCGCCTTGGGTAGAGTGCCACGGTGGCGTTATAGCTCATAGCAACCTCAAACTCTTGGGCCCAAGTAATCCTCTTGCCTCAGCCTCCCAAGTAGCTGGGACTACAGGCACCCACCAGAACATCTGGCTAGTTATTTCAGTAGCTCACTCTTGCTCAGGCTGGTCTTGAACTCCTGAGCTCAGGCAATCCACCTTCCCCAGCCTCCCAGAGTGCTAGGATTATAGGTGGGAGCCGCCGTGCCCAGCCAAAATCATTGTATTCTTATTTTTAATGAATCAGAACCAGTTGAGTAGTACTGAGTCATAAATTAGGGCAACCTACCAAGATTTATGTCTGTTTTCAACAAAGCCGCTTCCCATGGGACTCACCACCTGAATTCCTGTTTGTAACAAGCAATCCTGGGATTTAGTTGCCACTTCATTTTGCAAATATAAATATCTATATATGTGTGTGTACAGTGGATTTTGATTCCTTCAGAGGTGATAATTTGGCATGGTGCTATTGTGCATATCTTTCTGCCACTATAGTGGTATACAGCCTGGGTAATATTCAGAAACGATACACATGAGCCGACTCATTTCTTCAGAAGTTAGTCCATCAGTGGCTAAGCTGGAATAGGGTGCGTCTTTCTTTCTGATGCTGGTTGGGTTGTGTCACTTTCCACTCCTCTGTGCACCCCAGCCTCTCTCTCCAGCCTGCCTCTGTCAGTTGGCACTTGACACCTGCTGCTTCTCCGGTCCATTCACTGTCAGTCTCTGTTCCGTCTCCCCAGACGCACTGTACACTTTCAGTGTGCTGAACCCTGGAAGTGAGCGCTACCAAAAGTAATCACTTAATGATCATGTGTAAAGATGGTGACAAAAACATCGTTAACTCTCCAAACCTGTCTCCACCTTATCTTTAATATGAAACACGAAGTGAAAATTAATGACTAGAATAATTCCGAATTGCAGATAAATTTCATAATACATCTTCTTCTTTGCTTATTTTTCCCCCATGCAGAACACATAGTAAATTAATTTTTGATGTTCTTTATACATTCTGGAGTTCACTACATATTGTTTGTAATCTCAGAAACAACTCAATTAAATCAGGATTTGGAAATCTCAGTATCTACCTCTGTGACACTAATAATTTTGATTTTAAAAGCTGCTTCCTGGGAACAGAATATATTTGAAAATAGATAGTTCTAGGTAATTAGTTGTGTCACTGGGATAAAAAGTAGATCATGCTTCCCTGCAATCATTTTCAAACTTAGTGACTGTCCTCTGCTAGTTTACAGCTGAGGAGCAGATAATTGAGATACTCTCTCAGAACTTATATCAACATTTCTTTTTATCCACCATGTTTACCTTTCACTTCCCTGTCACCATTTAGGAGGCAGAAATATTTTTAGATACATCTATTTCTTAGGAGAAGGGTTGACTATCTCTACACAATGTTTTATGTTTTAAAATATGCTCTTTAGAGGTATCACAAAGAAAATAGTCTTGAAAGACAAACTATATTTTGTCTATAAAAACCAGATGGTTAAGATATAAAAGTTGGTTCTTTTAAAATATTCCTTTAAATATGGTGAGACAAATAATAACAACAGTAGAGCTTGAGGTTTATCTATAACAAATGCTTTAGTTTCAGTAATACCAGCTGCTGTTTCAGACACACTCCAAGTTCATATGATTTAATGCCGTGAAAGGTTATTTTTTTGAACGTGTAAAAGTACGGTGAAGGTGTTCTTGATTGCTGGGAGTGACATGGAGGCAGCTCTGTTCCCTGCAATCTTTCATGGACACTGGGCAGATGGAGGATGAACCTCTCAAAGTATGTGCATTCTAAGATCCCACTGGGAGTTGACATTTGGCCAAAGGTAGGAGGAAGAGGATATTGAAATGGTATACTTGCTTACAGCCTTGGTCTTGGAAAAAACAAATGTTTTCCATTTACTTTTGATAAGAATCAATCATCTGGCCTCAGCTAGATAAAAAAAGGGGGCTGGTAAGTAGCTATTTCCCAGGGAGAGAATTGAAATAACAGGGCAAGGAAATGGGGTTGTGATAGTTGTTTCCTAACAGGCCCTGCCCTGGTCAATTCGTCAGGTTTAAGTTCTAGTGAGGGGGGAAAGAGGAGAAACCTTAGGTAGGTTTGAGGCACAGACAGCAGATGGTGTTTGTGTCTAACCTGGTGTATGAAACTTGGCAGTAATATAATAATCTCATGGAGAATTGAGTACTCATATGGGCGAACACCAGCAGAGTTGAAAGGGTGGCAAATGGCTCTAATCAGATAGATAGTTTGAAACAAGACTCATCCTCCACCTACCAGAGGTCATCATGATACAGGCAAGCATCAGAAAATAGCTCATCCTGTCTCACATTGATTCAAGCAAGGAAGGCTAGGAAGGATTCCCAGCTATGAGAACAGACCACAGAGTAACCAGTGTGGACCTAGCAACTGAAAAACAGAGTGGGGGTAAAGGCATTGATTGGCGTCAGGCTTAGGTAGCAATGGATGCTGACAACCGAAGGCATGCTGCCATTGGTGTGGTTAAGTTTTCCTTTCCTCAGAAAAGAGTTCAGTTAAATTGAGCCTTAAAGAAATAAAAAGTATTTAGTTGTATGATTGAATTTGGAGTTTTGGTGTTTTGGTAACACATTCTTGCTACCATCTGTTTTCAGCATTAGTAGCCATCTCAGAAACTCTAGGATGTATGTGTGTGTGTGTATTTTACCAATACTGAAACTTAAAAATAGAAAAAGAATATGGCTTTAGATTCACCTTTTCATTTCAGGAATTTATTTAGTAAGACATTTCAGTCATAAAATCAATATAGGTTTCAGCAGCATGATTGAACTGAGGCTCTCATATCAGAGAATACTATTTATTCCCCCTTTCAGTGGCATCTTAGTGCACTTGGTAATTTTTTCCCAATTGGCAGTCAAGCGTTCTTCTTGTGGGACTTTACTTTTGGCTGATTGATTATGAAAGAGTGTTCTTCTTATGGTCAGTGGCCATACAGGTGTCTCCGTGTCAGAGGCTCTAGAAGATACCTACCTTTGTCCAAGTGACCAAATGTTTCTCAGCTGCCTTTGAGATAGTTTGCCTCTCTATCTCAACCTGCAATTGTCAACCCTGGGATTTGTCCATGAAGTTGCTTTTTTCTCTCATGGCCTTCAAATGGTTGTTTTGAATTTATCTCCACAGCACATCCAAAGTGTGTATGTAGACCCTACAAAGTTGTCAAAAATATATCTGGCAATTTTTTTTTCTGATAGTGAAATGGACAAGAACTTAATTATTTTACATGGCCTCCCTCAGGTCAATATCTACACAGCCTCCCACACACGATAGCCCATTTCTACCTTGATGATGTCTAGGTATTTTCTCTGATTCTTTTCACTATCTTTATCTCATTCTTTCAACATCAAGCTTTCCTATCCTAAATGATAGTTTTTATTCCAAAATTATTGATTTCTTTCTATAAGAATAATTATCGATTTACGAGAAACATTATTTAATTGACCTTAACATTTTCCTAGGAGGTAATTTTAAATCTTTACTAAAGATAGTTGAAGACAAGAACAATTTATACATAATATGTGTATGTGTGTATTCCTATAATAGCTAGCACAGTTCTAAGTCCACATTATTTTGAAGACTAATCAAGACACACAAAACAGTGACACTGATTGTGACTATAGAGATATGATGAGTGTCCAGGATAGGATGACATGGATTTTTTTGAATGACAAGGGTGATCTCTATAGCACATACCTCTTTAATACAATTATGGCATCTTGAACTTCTGTGCAGGACAAACAGTCCTGCCATAATGACATTAGAAAGTCTTTGTTAAGTATCTGATTATATGCCTCCTTTGATAACATAACAGAAAATGACCTCAAAGTTTGAAATTTTTCACTTTAAAATATTTCTAGCACATGTATGAAGGACAGATGAATGTAGCATTGTGCCTTTGTGCCCTCTCTGCAGTGTGTGTGTCTGTGTGTGTAGAAACCTGAACTTGTCATACCTCCTTATTCCAAAAGGGACGTGTGCAGTCACAACTTACTTTTTATATTTAGGCCATTAATAACTTCACAGAATGGTCCCGTTGATCATTTCACTTTTGAAAGGGGCATCTTTTCTTCTACAGTTTTTAGATCCAAATTACATAGTAATTGTTCCTCAAGTTTATTGCTTCTCAGTTTTTCTTATGAGTCATCTCCTGAAAATGTTTTCCAATGGTCTCTTCAAAGTAATAGCCCCTTTTTAAGAAGAGATAGCTTGATAATAATTCAACCACCAACATATTGACCCAAAAATCCACAGCCAAATAATGTAAACATTCTTTCTTTTACTGAGATTGTCTCAGTTGGCACTGCTGTAACAAAATATTATAGACTGGGTAGCTAAAACAATGAACATTTATTTCCCACAGTTCTGGAAGCTGGGAAGTCCAAGACCAAAATGCTGGCATACCCAGTGTCTGGATAGGACTATCTCTTTGGTTTATGAATGACTATTTTCTCACTGTGCCTTTACAATGCAGGCAGAGAAAGAGGTTTTTTCCTTTTCCTATAAAGATACTTATTCTGTCTTGGGGTCTCTACCCACATAACCTCATTTAACCCTAATTGTCTACTAAATGAGCCTCCTAGTGCTATATCATTGGGAGTTAGACTTTCAACATACACATTTTTTGGAGGATCACAAAAAAATGCAGTTTATAACAGAGATATATATTGCTCAAACATAATAATTAGTGTTAAGGTAGAGTTAGAAATCATTTGATTGCAAATGTCAGAAACTCATAACAAACTCCTTTTGTAGAAGGAGAATTTGTTGGATCATTACCTATAAGAAGGGAAGGGAGAAATCTTATGGGCACTAGAACCCAGGAATTCAAAGCACCTAGTCAGCCTCCATTTTTCATCTCTATTTCTTTCTATATGTTGGCTTTATTCTTCGTTACCAACTTCATTCCAAAAAGAATGCCAAAGGCACACTTGAATACCAAGTTAAATAATTTTAATATCAGGGAGTTCTGATTGGCTTTCTATGGATGAAATGGTCATGCTTTCTGATGGTTGATGACTGCAAGGTAGCCAAGCATCCATCAGAAACACACATTTCAAGGTTGAATGGGGACAAACTCTACTTCGTGGGTTTGGTAAAATTCAGGTGTGAAAAAATATGTCTAGGACTTTTTTGTTGGAATATTTTTAACTGCTTCAATTTCAGGGCTTGATACTAGTCTATTGAGGAGTTCTTTATCATCTTAATTAAGCCCAGGTGGTCAAACCATCACTCTTTGCTAATGCCATGATTTTATGTCTACAAAACCCCTAAGTTTTAGCCAAGAGTCTCCTGGAATTAAAAAATTCAGTAAAGTCATAGGCTACAAAATAAAGGTACACAAATCAGTAGCTTTTTTTATATACCAACAATGGTCAAGCTGAGAATCAAATAAAAGATGTAATACCTTTCTCAGTAGAAACAAACAAACATAAAAATATCTATGAATATACTTAACAAAGGAGGTAAAAGGAAGAATTATGAAACAGTGAAGGAAGAAACTGGGAGGATGTTAACAGATGGGAAAATACACCACGTGCATGGATTGGCAGATCAACATTGTTAAAATGGCTATACTACCCAAAGTGATTTAAATTTTGATGTAATTCCCATCAAAATACCAGTGCCATTTTGTGTAGAAAAAATGGTTCTGTGCTTCACATGGATCCAGAAAAGACCCTGAATAAATGAGGCAACTTTATATAATAAGAGCAAAATGTGAGGTATCACTTTACCAGATTTCAATCTACGCTACAAAGGTATAATAACCAAATCAGCATGGTGCTGGCACAAAACAGAGATATAGGTCTATGCATTTTCCTTCTAGAGGAATGATCACATGCTTACTCTCTAGACATTCCTAAATATAGGTGTAATTTTATGAATTGGCTGCATGAAGCTAGATATTGATAATTTATACAAGCTCTTGAAAACTCCAGGTGTTTTCTGCCTGTAAATGAGGGAATATAACTCATTTTTGTTTGTTATTGTAAAGGCTACGTGATGAATTCTCCTTCTTCGCTTCTCTTTCTCCTTTACACCTCCCATTCACCTCTCAACACGTTTCCTCCTCTTCACTGCTCATCCAGATTTCCCTTAAGCATTGCATATCATTTCTCTCTTTCACATAACAGAGCCTGAAAGATCTTTTGCAAAACACAAAACTCTCTTTTATTGTTGGGCAAGCAGGTCAGCTACACTTTCTATCCTTCCCCGCAAGTTAGGGGCAGCCCATTTACTGAAGTGGGCCAGTGAAAGGTGAATAGAAGGGAAAAATGTTGCTTCTAGATCTGGATCATCAAGCCCTGAAGTTTGCCTTTTCCCACTCACTAGCTGCCTACTGAAGGCTCAGAGGACATGGAGGAGGGTCAAGCTGTTGCCACAGGCGAAAGGTGCTTGAATCTCTGAACACCTTGTAAATATTGGCATTGAAATAAAAATAAATATTTTTTGTATAAAGCTACTGAAAATTGGAATTGTTTTTCTTTTTCTGTCTTTTTTTTTTCCTTTTGAGACAGAGTCTTAAGTTGTCACTCTGGGTAGAGTGCCATGGCATCATAGTTCACAGCAACCTCCACTTGGGCTCACTTGGGCTCAAGTGATCTTCTTGCCTCAGTTTTTCTATTTTTAGTAAAGACTGGTCTCAAACTTGTGAGCTCAAGCAGTCTATCTCAGAGGGCTAGGATTAGAGGCATGAACCACTGCAGGCCAGGATTGTTTTATAGGAGTTTGGATTACTTTAAATGATGTAGAAATCTGTACCTTGAAATGAATTCGGTCATCACTTAAGGACTCACTTAGTGGTCAGGTGTCAGTAAGAAAAAGAAAAAAACAGCTATGACAAACAGAAAAACTTTGAGCCACACTCTGCTGTGATGAAACATTTGATGAACATGGTACCTGCAGGAGCAATGTGGGGAAGCCATACACCTGCAGCTGTAGGGGAAGAGGTTGGAAAACAAGATACTACTTTTGAGTGGTGATTTTTTAAACTACCTTTGCTTGTTTTTCAAGTATGATTAGTATGTATGGTGTGTCTATGGAAGGAGGAGGTAACCTCAGGCAAATAATGAGCAACATGAATGTAAAAAATAAAGGGAAATAGAGAGTCAAGAAATCTGAGATACTGCAATGTTAAAAAACCAACTCCTTCTAGACGTTAAACAGCATAACTAAAAATGATTTTGGACAACAGAATCACATTAGGACTCAGCCTTCAGCAAAAATTCAGACTAATGGTTCTTTACTTAAACACATTGTCTCACATGGTGCTGAGGTACTCATCATTAATTTGAAAGAAAAAGAAAATTATATGCAAAAGAAGGCAAAAAATGTAATCAGTCATAAGATTTATGCTTCAAAAAGAATTTGTGGTATGAGAGAGTTTCCCAATAGGTAAAGAAGTTCTACCCAGAAAGCAGAATCAGGACCTAATCATGGTTGATTAGAAACATCTGCGCAGCCCAATTCAAAATCACAAAGACATGGAATCAACCCAAGTGCCCATCAATTCATGAATAGATTTATAAAATGTGGTATATGTATAGTATGGAGTACTACTCAGCCATAAAAATGGCAAACTAATATCTTTTGTAACAACCTGGATGAAACTGGAGACCATTCTTCTAAGTGAAGTATGGTAAGAATGGAAAAGCAAACACCACCTGTACTCACTACTAAACAGGAAATATTTGATCAACACCCATGTGCACATTTGGTAATAAAACTCAATGGAAATCCAGCAGGTGGTAGGGGATAAATGGGAGGGGTAAATCCACACCTAATGAGTATCATTCACACCCTCAGGGTGAGGGGACACTGACTGGTAACTTTGACTGAAACTGTACTAAAGCGATTCATGTGACCAAAACATTTGTACCCTTGTAATATTCTTAAATTTTAAAAATGTAAAACAAAAATATAGGACTATAAATAAAACCCATTCTACTTGTGCATTAAAACACCTATATGGTTTTCAAAAAAAATTTTCTTGGATGTTTTAAGGAAGTATGTGCAGCAAACCCTAATATGTGAAAGTTTTTATTGTATTCTCAAATCTGCTCTGTTTTGGTAAAATCACATATCTTTCTATTTTATTTGCAGAGAAAATGTAAATTTAGAGGTCATCACCTCTTTGATAGCTTTTAAATATATAATGACAACACTTCTGAAGCACATTTTAAAATTTTCTCATAATCAAAATATAAAAATCTACCAGTGTTCTAGAATTTGATAATTTTTGAGGCTTTTAAATAAAACCCTTCAAGATCACAAAGGCATTTATCCCAGCATGAACATTTAGCTAAAGTTTTATGAACTAAATTTATTAGACTCTGAAGTGTTCTGTCATCACTGAGAGATTGTTAGATATTTTTAAATGCATTTTTAAGATTTCACCAGAATCTCAACCTTCTCATTTTATATATATGTAGCTCAGATGTTTAAAAATTCTCATTGTAGATTTTATATGAAAATTATCTACTGTTTTGCGATGTATGCCAATCTCCTAGTATAATTCATTTTCAACTTGAGTAAAACTCAATCATTTAAGATCCCTATTTTCCCAAATCCCTTTCTATAATTCAGGTCCCCCCTACAATCCATAGATATCATACTGTGTACCCAGCTCTCAGATTATCTTCACACCACAAAGTTACTGTGTCATTTTTATCTTAAATAAATCTTTCTAGATCCCTTTCCATGTGATGGGTTTTTTGGGGTAGGACAGCTCAATTTCTTCATATTAGATCAATGACAGTTTTGTTTGAAGGGACAATTTCAGTTTTCTACAATTATTTCTACCCCATATTTTAATGGCATATTTGTGTTCAAATTTTGGGTTATCTCAAGCATTTTCTAAAATGGTAATAACAAATGTGAAAGTTTAGTAAGAAGGAATGATCACACTAAGCCAAGTTCTTGACTGACAGAGATTTTAGTTTACTTACTTTGGTGTCACCAAAGCCCAGCACAATGCCTGGTATAAAGTAAGAGCTGAATAAGCATCAGAAACTTTTTTCCCCCATCTTTTAAAGCACAAATACATTTAATTAATATCATAAATTTCTTATTTATGAATTTCAATTCAACAAATAATCATTGTGTATTTCCAACACTTAAGATACTATATACAAGCCACTCAGCATAGAAAGCAGAAAGCCATCTAGTCCTTGTCTTCAAGGTGTTTGAGCTTCCACAGGCATCTATACAAGCAAATTGGCAATGGCAATGTAGTGATGGTAGTGTTATGATAAAACAAGTACCTGGTTTAATAGCAGCATTTAAGAGAGATACTTTAGTTCTTAGACCAGGGTCATGGAAAACAAGGAGAAAATTACAAGCAAAGAAAAAAGGATGAGTACTCCCAGGAAAGCCATGGCATGTACAAAAGCCTAGAGGCAAGAAAGGTATAAAGTTTGGGTAACTAAAAATAGATCAGAAAGGAGAAAAGTAGCAACCAGAGATAAATTCCCAGAGCAAGGCAATCCCACATCAAGAAGAACTTCCAGAGCCATGTGGGGGGAATTTTGATTTCATCTAAGAATACTGAGGGCATGTTAACAATTTGTAAACTGAGAACAAGGATAACATCATCAGATTTCAATGCTGGAGATGTGAGTCTTTTATAAAGAGCATAGAGTAAGTATATTATATTTTATTGACTGAGTCACAGATAGGTTATATGGATGTGAACTGAGTCATCACCTAAATTGTGCTTTATATTACTTACGCATAACAATTTTTTTATTGATATATTTTGCCTATGTATTTCAAAGACTGTTAAAGATAAGACCAGAGGCAGCAAGATCAGTGACCATGCTGTTGGGATTACAATGAACTGGTGACCATAAGTATTACAAGTTGGGGTATGAGAGACTGTGATTAGTTGGATATGGGACTAAGAAAAATGAAATGAGTTGATTCTTGTTTAAGATTTAGACTCCGTAAACAACTGCTTCTTAGAGTGTATTTCATCTTTACTAACTAAAGTGTAAGATCCCAGAGGGTAGGGACTACTATTTTCCCCATTGACTGCATCCAATGCAGAACTCTCCTAGACCAGTGAGGACCACCATCTTGGGTTTAAGAGCAAAGTCACATTTGAAATTCTTCCTGTGCTTCTTTCTTTCCATAGAACTTGTGCAGTTCAATGAGACTATCTTGAAGCAAAATGTTTAAAAATATATATGAACATAAAATAGGTTGGAGAAAAAATTCAGCACATAAGAAATCTGTGGTACTAACTTTCTTTTCTAATGATAGAAAATGAAAGGGCACAGAATGAGAAGGTTTGGGTTGCCTTGCAAATATGCATCACCCTTTATTTTGATATCCTCTAAAATCACTACACTTATGCAAATTTTTGTGTCTACTTCCCTTGTATGTCTAAGATAACTATGTATTAGCAAAATAAAAAAAATAGCAAATGACTTTCCAATATAAGCATTTTTCTTTTACCAGAATCCATGAGAAATGTGAATTACTAGATGACTGCTTTGAGCAGATGTTTGAGGAGGTAGGGTCACAGCAACATAGGATATGCCATGGAGAAGTTGGTGCAAGAGAAACTATCCTAACTGACCCCATTTAGCAACAGAAAAGATAAATTTTGCTTTCTATCCATTAAATAAATCATACTTATTAAAGGCTGTGACACCACAAATGCCTAAGGCCAATATGCAAACTTCTACTATGGTCCACACCCTTCTTTTTCTGCAAGTCTAGATGTTTGCTTATGGCTCAATTATACATGTTGACCTTACTAATAATATAATGTAGTTGAAAAATTTAATTTGCACATTAAAGATTAATATGGTTACTGTTATATACATATATATTTTGAGACAGAGCCTCAAATTGTTACCCTGTATAGAGTGCTATGGCATCACAGCTCACAGCTACCTCCAATTCCTAGGCTCAAGTGAGTCTCTTGCTTCCACCTCCCAAGTAGCTGGGACTACAGGCGCCCGCCACAATACCCGGCCATTTTGGGGTTGCAGCCGTCATTGTTGTTTGGCAGGCCCGGGCTGAATTCCAACCCGCCAGCTCAGGTGTTTAGCCACAGGCACCGAGCCTGGTTACTGATATTTTAAAGAGATTTAGGTAATGAACAATTTGTAAAGATTTTTGAAAAATATTTCAAGATTCCTGGAAACAAATAATACAGTCTCTGTAGAAGAGGCGGTAAATTTAATTCTTGGCTCTTTCATAATAAAAGAGCGGAAACAGGACATGTGACTTCACAGCTAAAGATCCCATTTCCCAGCCTCCTTGCAGCCAGCCTGGATATTTGACTCCATTCAGTTCAGGGTATGAAAGCAAAATTTATGTGTGCAGCTTCCAAGATAGACAGATAGATGGAGAGAGAGGGAGATCTTGAGGAAGAAACACTTTTCCAGACAAAACAAACACAAGCTGAGGGATTTCATCAACAGCAGATCTGTCCTGCAAGAAATGCTGAAGTTCTTCAATATGAAAGAAAAAGATATTAATAAGCATTAAAAAATGATTATCTGAAAAAAAAATGATTATCTGAAGGTATACAGCTCACTGGCACCAGTAAGTGTACAAATATAGAATATTGCTGTAATTGTGGTATACAAACTCCTTAATATCTTGAGTAAAAAGACTAAAAGAAAACTAATAAAAAAATAAAACTACAAAAAATTTTTGAGAGATAGCATAAAAATATATAAATGACAACAACAAAAATTTAAAAAACAGGAGGAATAGAGTTAAAATGAAGTATTTCTTTTTAGAAATAATCTTATATTGAAAAAGTGAGTGCTATTCTTTATTAAAAATAAACTTTCACAAGTTAAAAAGAAATTAAGCTTGCAATTCTGAAGAGGATCTGCTCCAAAAAACACAAGAAAAATTGAGAATATCACTGCTTTTTCAAAAAAATTCAAATTCTAAAGGAAATTTGAAAGACTTTATTATATCCTAGATATTGGACATGAGTTACCTCTGTTTATGAGGAATTATTCCATGAAATTTCTCAGTTTTACCAACAAAGGGCATTGAAAAATGAGCATAGCCTGAGCAAAGGCATTAGGAATCATGTCATAATGAGAAAAAGAAGAAAGATGTGGACACACTTAATTTAAAGAAGAAATTATTCATTATAATTTGATACATTTATCTAAACATTTAAGGACCAACTAGTTCATATGAATTAACCAGAGACAGAATTTGGGTCAATTCTTGGAAACTGCAACAAATTAAAAACTCACAAATTTCAGCTCTACAAAAGAGATATATATTCTACTCAGTCAAAGGGCTGACTATTATTGATCCTGTTCAAAAGGAATATGAATTACTATTTGGTAAGGAATATCTAGATGGAGCAGTGGTATCGAAGGTTTTACACATTTATGGAGACCAGAATTACAGGTAAATCATGAGTCAATACACAGAAAGTATACATTGGTTTAGCCCAAAAAAGGCAGGACATCTCCAAGTGGTGGCTGAGAAGTAACAGGTGGGATTCATTCATTGGCAATTGCTTGAAAGAATTAAGCTTTGTCTAAAGACTCAGAGTCAATAGAAAACAATGCTTGAATTAAGACAGGGGCCTGCTATCTATCATGTGATGCTATACCAGAATCAAGCTGAAAAGCAAGCTGCTCTATACTGGGTTAATTTTTGAGAAACTGATTTAATGAAATTTTACGGTTTGTTTGTAAACCATAACTCATCAGTCCTCTTAGAAAATAACTACTAAGTGCCCATGTCCATCGAGCTGCTTGTATTCTAAATCAAATAACTACATGTGTATGTCAATTGCTGGGTTAATTTTTTTTATTATTATTGAATCATAGCTGAGTACATTAGTGAAATCAAGGGGTGCAATGTGCTGGTTTCATATACAATCTGAAACATTTATATCAAACTGTTTGACATAGCCATCATGTCATTTTCTTAGTTATTGTATGAAGACATTTGTATTCTGCATTTAGTAAGTTTTGTCTGAACCGGTCTAAGTAAATTTTGTCTGAACTGGTCTAGTAAGTTTTGTCTGAACCGGTAAATGGTGGGGCCACACCTATGGCCCTCCCTCCACGCATCCTCCCTCCTCCCCTCCCCTCCCTCGCCACTTTCTCCATATTCTTATGCCATAATTGGGTTATAGCCTTCATATTAAAGCTATAAATTAGCTTCATAGTAGGGCTGAGTACATTGGATACTTTTTCTTCCATTCTTGAGATACTTTGCTAAGAAGAATATGTTCCAGCTCCATCCATGTTAACATGAAAGGGGTAAGGTCTCCATCTTTCTTTAAGGCCACATAGTATTCCATGGTATGCATGTACCACAATTTATTAATCCATTCGTGGGTCGATGGGCACTTGGGCTTCTTCCATGACTTAGCAATTATGAATTGGGCTGCAATGAACATTCTGGTACAGATGTCTTTGTTATAATGTGATTTTTGGTCTTCAGGGTATATACCAAGTAAAGGAATTATAGGGTCGAATGACAGGTTTATTTTTAGATCTCTAAGTATTCTCCAAACATCCTTCCAAAAGGAACGTATTAGTGTACATTCCCACCAGCAATGTAGAAGTGTTCCCTTTTTGCCACATCCACACTAACATCTCTGGTTTTGGAATTTTGTTTCATGGACTAATCTTACTGGAGTTAGGTGATATCTCAAAGTAATTTTGATTTGCATTTCTCTGATGATTAAGGATGCTGGGCATTTTTTCATGTGCCTGTAGGCTGTGTGCCTGTCTTCTTTAGAGAAGATGGGATCACTTGTTCTTTTCTTGCTAATATGTTTCAGTTCTCTGTGGATTCTGGTTATTAAACCTTTGTCGGAGATATAACCTGCAAATATTTTCTCCCATTCTGAGGACAGTCTCCTTGCTATACTTACTATGTTCTTGACTGTGCAGAAACTTTTTAGTTTGATCAGGTCCCAGTAGTGTATTTTAGATACTGCTTCAATTGCCTGGGGAATCCTCCTCATAAAATATTCACCCAAGCCGATTCCTTCAAGAGTTTTCCCTGAACTTTCTTCTAGAATTTTTATAGTTTCATGTCTTAAGTCTTTAAACCAGTGAGAATCTATCTTAGTTAATGGTGAAAGATGTGGGTCCAGTTTCAGTCTTCTACAGGTTGCTGGCCAGTTCACCCAGGACCATTTGTTAATTAGGGAGTCTTTTCCTCACTGAATGTTTTTAATTGGCTTGTCAAAGATCAAATAATGATAAGTACGTGGATTCATCTCTTGGTTCTCTATTCTGTTCCAAACATCTACCTCTCTGTTT
>CAUYON010158440.1:0-26207 GCA_963573935.1 Arctocebus calabarensis | reverse complement strand
TGTTGGAAGCTTTTTTATTGTTTCTTTGATTTTGATTAGTGTTTGACATTAGTCTCTTCAAAAGATCTATTCTTCTTGTTTAAGTCTAGGGAGATTATGTAATTCCAGGTATTGGTCCATTTCCTCTACTTTGTCAAATTTCTGGGCATAGAGTTTCTTACAGCAGTCAGAGATACTCTCTTGTATCTCTGTGGTATCTGTTTTTATTTTCTTTTCCATTTCTAATTGAAGTTATTGGAGAGTTTACTTTCCTATTTCTAGTTAATTTGGCCAAAGGTTTATTAATTTTATTTATCTTTTCAAAGAATCAAATTTTTGTTTCATTAAGTTTCTGAATGATTCTTTTGTTTTTAATTTAATTTTGGTTATTTCTTTTTTTCTGCTAGGTTTGGGATTGGATTGCCCTTCCTTTTCCATTTCCTTAAGATATCCATTAGATTATTGATGTTCTCTCTGCTTTTTGGATATAGCCATCTAAGACAATAAATTTCTCTTTTAGGATTGCTTTTTCAGTCTCCCAAATGTTTTGGTAGCGTGTAGCTTCATTGTTGTTATGTTCAAGGAATTTAATAATTTCCTCTTTTATTCTTATTCTTCCTTGACCCAATTGTCATTCACCATAGGTTGTTTAATTTCCATGTCTTTGTGTTGGGATGAAAATTCTTGATGGAATGGAGTTTCACCTTTTTTGTCTTGTGGTCTGAGAAGATACAAGGTATGATTTCCATTGTTTTAATTTTGTTGAGGTTTGGTTTGTGTTCCCGGATATGATCTATTTTTGCAGTATGTTCCATAGGCTGATGAGAAGAACATATATTCCTTAGCTTTAGGATGGTATGTTCTATGTATGTGTAGTAAGCCCATTTGTTCTAGTGTCACATTGAAGTCCCTTGTATCTTTTATTTTAGTTTCTGTTTAGAGGATGTGTCCAGTTCTGTCAGAGGTATGTTAAAGTCTCTAGCTATTATGATGTTATAGGATATCGTATTGCTCAGATCAATCAATCTGTTTTATAAGTTCAGGAGCACTTAAATTGGGTGCATAAATACTTACAATGGAAATGTCCTCTGTGGTATTGTTCCCTTGAACAGTATGAAGTGACCACCTTTGCCTTTCTTTAGTTGCTTTAAATCCACTTGAATCTGAAAACGAGATTGCAGCTACTTCTCATTTCCATTTGCCTGAAATATTGTTTTCCAACCCTTTACCCTGAGTCTTGTTTTGTCTTTTAAGGTTAGGTCTGTTTCCTGGAGACAGTATATAGAGCTTTATCCTCTAACTCTGAGATTCTTTTTAATCCAATCAGTTAGCCTGTGCCTCTTCAGTGGGGAATTCAGGCCATTTACATTCATTAAGAGAATTGATAAGTGTAGTGGAGTTCTAGTCATCTTATTTTTGAAAGTCTGTTACTTAGTTTGATCCTTTGTGCCTGTGGAAGCTCGGTTTGCCCTTTAGTTTCTGGATGTTTACTTTGCTGGTGGTCCATTGTGATGGGCAGTGTGGAGAATAGGTCTAAGTATTTCTTGTAGAACTCATCTTGTGAATTTCCTCAATGTTTGCATATCATTAAAATATTTGATTTCTCTATCAACTTTGAAGCCTAATTTACCAGGATACAGAATTCTGGGCTGAAAATTGTTTTGTTTAAGAAGATTAAGGGTATATGACCATTCTCTTCTGGCTTGGAATGTTTCATTTGAGAAGTCTGCTGTCACCCTAATGGATTTGCTCCTAAATAATTGGGACTATTCCTAGCTGCTTGCAGTATTTTCTCTTTCATCTTAACTTTGCACAGGTTCATTACAATATGTTTTAGAGATGCTCTGTTTATGTTGAGATCACTCAGGGTTTGTTATCTCTCTAAAAGTAGTGTTTTAGAATCTTTAGAAATACTTGAGAAATTTTCATTTATAATATCCTCCAGTAGGGCTTCCATTTCTTTGGGATGCTAGTCTTCCCTTTCAGGGATACTTATAATTGATATGTTTGAATGCTCAGCAGGCACGCCACAGCCAATTGTGTACTAGAACCCTGTGGACAGTTCCTCCCATGAAGCCTTCCCACAATGGCAGCAACTCTGTTAGTAGCCAAGCCAATGGGAGTTCCACCCCTCTTGGTATTCAATTCTGGTCCGCGGATACTATTTAAGTTCACTGGCTCACTTAAGCCCTTTCAAGGCAGCTCTAGTGAGCAGCCCAGTTCAAAAATAAAAAAACTGTAGACAGCACTTTACTGTCTCCAGTTGTCTGCAGGAGGGCTTGCTGGCTGGTCTCTGCCAGTAGCCACGCACTTGCCTTCTATGCTGGTCTTCCTCAGCTCCAGATCTCCTTCTTAGCTCCTGGAGTCTCCTACTGCTTCACTCTGCCCACCTCACCCCCAGTTATGTTTCTTTCTTTCTTTCTTTTTTTTTTTTTTGTACGGAAGGTCTTTATTGGCAGGGGATGCTGCAGAGCAGCATTGGGGGGGGGGGAGAGAGAAAGAAAGAAAGAAAGAAAGAAAGAAAGAGGGAGGGAAAGGGAGGGGCAGAGATGTTTCCGAGTAGGTTCCCCCAGCCAGAGGTGGCTGAAATCCTCTCTCCCCTGTCTAACCACAAGTAGATGGTAAAGAGATATTGCTAGTCCACCATCTTGCTCCAACCCTAGAAAGATTTTTTTTTTTTTTAGAGATGGGATCTCACTATGTTACCAGGTTCATTATGTTTCCTCAAATTCTTGGCCTCAAGTGATCTTCTTGCCTCAGCCTCCAGCCAGGCCCAGCTTAGACAAGTTGAAATTGATACTAATTTTACTATTGATACTATTTTATGAGACAAGTTGAAGTTGATACTAGACAGATGTTATATATACAGAAATATTAATCCTTTAATTTTAAGATTTTAGTTATTCCTACATTATTGTATGCTGTTTTTAATTAAACTTCTAAAAGAGTCTCAGAAAATAGAAAAGGTCAACTTAAGCTATTCTTATAAACACTGAATGGAAGAAAACTCAAAATGGTATTAGCCTATTTAAATTTATCTGCTTGAAAATTTATAATTGTTGCAATTTCCTCCCCCATTAATAATACCACAGTATTTATTTTTAGCCACTTATAATCTGTTCAAATACAATAGGACAAAAAGTCTGATTAACCAGCATTCTTAATCAGTTTTTCCAGAAAATTTCCCATTTAGAAGAAAAAAATACCAGCAAACAAGTTCATTCGAAGCATCCTGAAGATTGTAAGCTATGTCTCACAATCCATAAGTATTCAGCTCTGCCTCTAATGACTATATCTGGGGACCCATTCAGCAAGGAAAGATGCTCTGAGTAATAGCCCAAAGGGATTAGTTATTATACTTAGTAGTAACATAGAAGTATTAACATATGTTAGAAAGATTTGCCACTAAAAAAAGGATCTTTTTCCTTTAGTCAATCTCAAAAGTGATGAAAAATTTCAGTCAATTAGAGCACCCAAATGCCTTTAAGTATTCTCATTAATTGAAATTTTATGATATATCTTTCACTAGTCTTAAAAAGACAATGACTTCCTTTTAATTTCTTATACTTAACGGCTGTTATTCTCAAAATACTACCATGAGGTTATAGAAAGAAGTTATTTTAAGGGTCTACTTCCTGTAATTTCCCTTGCACTTTTACAATTATTTTAGGTATAATGCATGTATGTTTATGGCTAATACATTCAACAGAATAAAAACACTAGACTCATTTTCTGATCTTGCTTCTATTTAAAAAATGTCTTTAAGAATGGTACTGCAAATTATTTTAAGAAACTTTAAATTTCAGTGAAAAAAATCCAATCTATTGTGTTGTAGAACTTTTTACTTTAAAGTAATCAAAATCTAGAGATTCCAGATTTTTTTCCCTTTTTACAACTTAGAAAATGATGTGTTTAGTGTTATTTAAAATTTGACCTATTCTTTGAAAAAAGAAAATAAGGTTGTTTGTGGTTTTCCTCATTTAAAAAATGTTTACTTTCTTAGAGAAACTTTAATTGGAAATAGCAATACATTTGTATTTTAGTATCATAGTGATACTCACAAGGTATACCCCCAATAAAGGGCTCATAACCAGAATCTACAAAGAACTCGAGCCAATCAGCAAGAAGATAAACAATCCCATTAAGAAGTGGGCAAAAGGCATGAACAGAAGCCTCTCAAAAGAGGAGAGACAAATTTCCAATAAACATAGAAAAAATTTTCAATATCACTTATTAGGGAAATGCAAATTAAAACAGACAGCCTTCAGAATGGGAAAAGATATTTGCAGCTTATGCTTCCAACAATGTCTGATAATTAGAATCTACAGAGAGCTCAAACTAATTAATAAGAAAAAGACAAATAACCCCATTTCTATTTGGGCAAGAGACTTGAATAGAAACTTCTCTGAAGAAGACAGGCTCATGGCTTAGAAACACATGAAAAAATGCTCACCATCTCTAATCATCAGAGAAATGCAAATCAAAACCACTTTGAGATATCATCTAACTCCGATAAGATTAGCCCACATAACAAAATCCCAAAACTATAGGTGTTGGCGTGGATGTGGAGAGAAGGGAACACTTGTACACTGATAAGAAAGCAAGAAGCTAATATGGCCTTTTTGGAAAGAAGTTTGGAGACTACTCAAGGAACTAAAAGTGGACCTACTGTTTGATCCTACAATCTTCCTACTAGGTATTTGCCCAAATAATCAAAAATCATTTTACAACAAAGACATTTGCATCAGAATGTTTATTGCAGCCTAATTCATAATTGCCAAGTCATAGAAGCAACCCAAGTGCCCACTGACCCATGAATGGATTAACAAATTTTAGTATATACACACCATCAAATACTATGCAGCCATAAAATTGATGGAGACTTCACATCTTTTATGTTTCCTCAGATGGCGCTGGAACATACTCTTCTTAGTAAAGTATCTCAAGAATGGGAAAAAAAGTATCCAATGTATTCAATACTACTATGAAATCAGTATATAATCACCTACACACTCATATGAATGGTAAAACATAACTACAGTCCAGAAAGGAGGGAAGAGGAAAGAGACAGGAGAGGAGGGGAGCGGCAAAGAGGAGGGAGGGTATTTGGGGGGAATCCAACCTAATGTGCAAAATGCAATGATACATTTCTATACTATTAAGAATAGAGTATGTTTTTTGCCACAACAAATAAGTAAGCAAGGAGATGGTTATGTTAATCAGTTAGATGTAAGCATTCCACATTGTACATCAAGTCAGCATATTGTACCCCATAAATGCATTAATGTACACAGTTATGATTTAATAAATAATTAAAAAAGTAAAAAAATAAAACCACAATGAGATATTACCTTATTCCTGTTAGAATGGCTTTTATTAAAAAGTCAAAAAACATCACTTCTTAGCTTTTTGGCTAAGATCAAATGTAAAAAGTCCAAAACAATAGATTCTGGCATGGATGCAGAGAGAAAGGAATGCTTTTACATTATCAGTGGAGCTGCAAATCAGTACAACAGCATGGATGGAAAACAAAACGTATGTTCCTCAAAAACTAAAAATAGATCAACCATTCGATCCAGCAATCCCACTACTAGGTACTTACCCAAGTGAAAAGAAGTTTTTCTATCAAAAAGATAACCTGCACCCAAATGTAGATTGCAGCACAATTTACAATTTCAAAGATACAAAATTAACCCAAGTGCCTATCAAATCATGATTTGATTAATAAAATGTGGTATATGTATACTATGGAGTACTACTCAGCCATAAAATGTGTGAATTAATGCCATTTTCAACAATTTGAATGGACCTGGAGACCACTCTCCTAAATATCTCAAGATTGGAAAAACAAACACCACACGTACTCACTATTATATTGGAACTAAGAGATGAGCACACATGAGCACAGAGGGAAGTAAAACTCAGTAGAAGGGGAGTACTTCGAAGGTGACTGTAGTGATATTCAGCAATGAGGTATGCAGCATTTATCTAAGACGCGTTCAGGAATTTAACTGTCAGACCTCACATAGCTGTGACTCAAGAATTACTAAATGTCTCCGTCTTTTCTTAAGGCTGAACAGTACTCCATTGGAAGTGAGAACAATGTAATCTAAAAATTTGTGCCCTCATATTAGTTTGAAATTAAAAATAAGAATTATGAAAATGATCTACGTAGCAAAAGACATTTGCACGCCCTTAATATTCTGAAGTAAAAAATATGATACAACAAAAAGTGTGTCACAATGAAAAAAGTTACTGACAATTTCTATAAGAATTTAATTGAATCCTCTTTCACAGAATTTATTGTGTAGTTAAGTCTCTTAATTAGTACTGTAGAATTTTACTTATTTATTTTTAGTTTAAATTCTGTGAATGTTTATAATTTTGATTTTAAGTTATGTCAACATAGTTATTTCTTTCTCCTTCTCCCAAACAAACAATGAACAATGAAACTAGGTCCTTTAGGACTCTAGGATCTTTTATAAATATGATTTCTCTGTTGCATGTTATTTGTGATTGTGGAGGCAAAAGCAACTGCTGGCAAAAATACACAGGCTGGGTCTTTCCTCGATTGATTAACACAAAACGCTGATGCCTCCTTAGCTGCAGACATGGCTGTTGGAATGTCAATCTTACTACAGGGCACCCAACTTCCCCAGGAGATATTCCGAACTGTTAAGAGTTGCCTGCCATTATGGAATGTCCCTGAAAGGGACTCTCGGTGCCCTTACCCTTGCCGGGGTCTTCAGCGTTCTCTTCTCTCACTCCCTCCCCTGCGGACTTCCCTCACTATCTCTACTGCACTACTCACCATTACATTAAAGCTGAACAGATCCAAGTTACTATGTCTTTCTTTGTCTCTGCAGAATCTTTTCCACACTTGGAATTTCTTTCTCCTCACCTCTACATGGTGAACTCCACTTAGTCTTCCAGATTCAGTTCAATCATCACTTTTATCTTCTTTTTTTTTTTTTTTTTTTTTTTTTAAGAAAGTGTCTCACTATGTCACGCTTGGTAGAGTGCTGTGGTATCACAGCTCACAACAACCTCAAACTCTTGGGCTTAAGCGATTCTCTTGCCTCAGCCTCCCAAGTAGTGGGGACTACAGGCACCTGCCACAACACCCGGCTATTGTTTTGTTGTAGTTGTCATTGTTGTTTAGCTGACCTGGGCTGGGTTCGAACCCTCCAGCCTGGGTGTATGTGGCCGGCACCCTACCCACTGAGCTACAGGCATCACTCCATCACTTTTATCTTTATTAGAGTACAGACTGTGACTTGCTTAAAGTTGCACATTGGGACATTATGTTTTGTGTTGACACAAACACAGGGTGTTGTGGGCACAGAGGTTAAATGAAGGATTGTTGAATGAATAAATAGATGAATGAATGAAGGCATGGGTAGATAGATAGATGATATGCAGATCTACCCGCCTAAGATAGGCAGGTTTTCTTCCAAATCTGGATTACAGAGAGAAACCATCTCCTTCCCAAACCGCTCCACCAACAGCCCAGGCAGAGATTAGGGATGGTGAAGGTGATGGCTCCTGGCTGAGGATTTCATGATGTTCTTCCAAGTGATAATTGAAAACCTTTTGATCTCATTTCAGAAGCCAAAGGAAAGGTTCACCCAGGGTCTCTTTTTATATTTTCCACAAATCCTTTGTGGGAGTAGTGAAAACATCTACTTCAGAATAAAACGTAGTAGCAATTTAAAAGGGGAGAAAGAGGAGGAAGAAGATTGGCTAAAGAAGTTGTACAGAACTAAAACAATTTTTTGGTGGCAATTTAATCTTCTCTCCAGTAGTCTCCTCTGCCCAACCTTCAGTGATACCTGCTGGAGACAGAAATATCATCTACAAGACAGAGCCTTTTGCTTATAATTGAGGAATGGAGCCAAGTTCTCCTTTCTGAGTGACAAGATGTGCAAAAAGAAGAGAAGACAGAGAAGTTATTTCTTTGCATGTTTTGTTCTATGACAAATGTGAATAGCCCTGAAAAGTATCTGGCACAGACTAAGTATTCAAATATTTATTGAATACATTTTTAAAAATCCACAAACCACCCTAATAAAGCAGAAGCAAGATCTCAGAGCCTGAGAAGTTAACATCCCCAGAATTTATGGAGATTCTTTTAGTGGTGCTGGGACAGGGAGGTGTTGGATCTCACAGAGTGACAGTGTTTCTAATCCATCCTATCTTGATGTTAAGATTTAGGGAGACCCAGCTGGCAGAGAGGTTAAATAAAATATGAGAGAAGAAACTACAACTTTAATCAAAGATGTCTTAAGGAAAGACTAGTATATTCCTATTTAGTGATACTGAAACGAACACAAATTAACTCAGTGATGCGAATGTGCAGAAAAGCCACTCAATTTTTATGATTATTGGAAAAAAGTTGAAAATTGCACTGATGTTGGGCAGCTCCTGTGGCTCAGTCAGTAAGGCGCTGGCCCCATATACCGAGGGTGGTGGGTTCAAATCCACACCCAGCCGAACTGCAACAACAACAAAAAATAGCCAGGCGTCCTGGCTGGCGCCTGTGGTCCCAGCTACTCAGGAGGCTGAGGCAAGAGAATCACCTAAGCCCAGGAGTTGGAGGTTGCCGTGATCTGTGTGACACCACGGCACTCTACCGAGGGCGATAAAGTGAGACTCTGTCTCTAAAAAAAAAAAAAAAGAAAGAAAATTGTACTGATGTTTTATGTGAAAATATAGTGGTTGTGTGTTCTGCCTGGAGGAAGGAAAAGAACATTTTTCAATTTTCTGAGTTGAAGAATTTTTTGACTTTCTGAGTTGAAGAATAATACGAGAAGGAAGGAAGCACAGGGAGAGAGTTTACAGAGTCATACCTGAGAAGATGGAGATGACGTGTATTAGAAACACTCTCTAGTTTGAAATCGCCAGTAAAAAAATTTTTTTATTTGATATGTGACAATGAATATAACAATTGCTGCTTCAAAAACAACTACTCAGAACTACAAACTTATTTGAAGTGTGATCATTGAAAGAACAAATGAGCATCAGAGCATCTGTAAGCTGATAATAACTCCCAAATGGTATTAAGCATGTTATAAAGTTTCTGATTGAATCTCACAAACTCCTCTTTGAAGTGAATACAATTATATTCTTATTTTACCTGAATCACAACTCTTTGACGTGTATAGTAACAGTCATACTCATTTAGTGTCTAAAATGCATCATATGCTGTGCTGAATGCTTTACATATATATATATATATATTTTTTTTTTTTTTTGAGACAGTTTTGAGCTGTCACCCTTGTGTAGAGTGCTGTAACGTCATAGCTCACAGCAACCTCCAACTTGGGATCAAGCGATCCTCTGCCCTCAGATTTTTTTTTTCTATTTTTAGCAGAGATGGGGTCTTGCTTTTTGCTAGGGTAGTCTCGAAATTGTGAGCTCAAGTTATCCACCAAACTTGGCCTCCCAGACTGTTAGGATTACAGGTGTGAGCCACCATGCCTGGCCTACTTTACTTACATTTTGATGCATTAAATTTATTAACCTTTTTCTTCCTTCAATGATAAATTAACATTAGCTTACTGTAACTATTTTATTTTATAAATGTTGATTTTTTAAAAAATGCATTTTGACTTGTAATAACATTCAGCTTAAAACACATATTTGTATACCTGTACAAAAATATTTTTTCTTCATTTCCTTATTCTGTAATATTTTCACTATTTTTAAAATGTTTTTTTTTTTTTTTACTTAAAATTTTTTGTTATTATTGAAATCTGAAACACAATCACACAGATTAGCCTAGGCCTACACAGGGTCGGGATCACCAATATCACAATCTTCCACTTCATCTTGTCCCACTAGAAGGTCGTCAGGGTTGGTAACCGGCATGGAGCTGTCATCTCCTCTGATAACAGTGCCTTCTTCTGGATATCTCCTGCAGGCCCTGTCTGAAGCTGTTTACAGTTAGCCTTTTTTTTTTTTTTTTTTTTAAATAAGTAGAAGGTCCCATCACCACAGACCTGTGAGGAACGTGTTTCACTGTGACGTTAGGACCATTGCATCGTCCCTAGATGATAGGAATTTTTCAGCTCCATTATGATCTATAGGATCATAGTTGTATATATGGTCTGTCGTTAGGTGGTGCACAACCAGACCTGAATCACAACTCTCTGAGGCATATTCTTTTAGCAAAACCATTTTTCAGATGAAGAAACTGAGACACAGAGAGGTTAAGTGGGAAGTAGTATAAGTGTCAGAGGTGGGACAGAGCCCAGGGTCTGGCCTCTAACTACCACATTTTTCTTCCTACTCAGAGCTGTGATCAGAAGCCAAATCTGCTTCCTCCTGGGTCCACATGCTTAGTTGTGGCCTTTACTCCTCTGGGCCTGATGACACTTCAGTCTCTGCTGCAGCATATTTCCTCCTTGGACAAAAGCATATGGATTCCAAGCAGCAATACCTGGTTAAGTTCCTCTGAGTACACAGGTCACACCTCCAGTGGGTAAGGCAAGAGCCAGGGTTTGGGCACAGGCTTGTTCAAGTCCATGCTCTTTCTTTTGCCTGGCGCTTGAAGCCTTTATGTTAAAAGCCTGAAGACACCGGGGTACAGCAGCTTTTTCAAGTGTCCCTGTAGTAGTTCCTTAGCAAAACTTCCTTTCTACCATCTTCTGGACCAAACGGCAAAAAGTCTAAGTGTAAATCCCAGGCCACTGGCTTACACAGGTGTGGCAATGGGAAAGTCCACCTTTCTGAGCTTCTCTGTTCTCACCTATTAAAATGAAAATAGTAGGGCAGGGGAGGAGGGAAGATGGGTAGAAGAGGGGTAATTGGTGGGACCCCACCTACGGTGCATCTTAGAAGGGTACAGGTGAAACTTACTAAATGCAGAGTATAAAGGTCTTAACACAACAACTAAGAAAATGTCATGAAGGCTATGTTAACCAGTTTGATGAAAATATTTCATATTGTATATGAAACCAGCACATTGTACTCCCCCGATTGCATTGGTGTTGTAAATAAAGAACTCAGTACAAGGAATGAACCCTGTGGGCATCTGAAAGCCATTAGCTCCTTCTTCTTCCTTTTTTCCCCCTCTTTCTCTCTCATCTCTTTCTTCTCTTGGGGAAGACAAGAGATGTCACATTTTTTAAATGATACAAGCAATATTCTCCAGTTGGCTGTATGTAATCGTGAGACATACCCACAGAAAGTAGAGAAGAAGAAGGATCTAAAGGAAAGAAAACACTTGAGCATTTCAGACAGAGTCTTCAAGTGCTACTTAATTCTCCAGTGTACTCTATACCTCCTGCCAGCTCTAGGTCTATCCAACGGTTTGAGAACATATTCCACAGATACCAGGGCCTGATCAAGTACCGGCAAATTCTATGTTCACATAGCTTTACACATTGGATTGTTTATTGGGTTACCATTAAAAAGAAATAGCACGGTCAGGAAAGTAACAAGACATTGCCAAACTCTTCATGTGGGAGATCAACACTCCAGCAAAGCAGATTCTAACACTTCCTTTAATAATACTGAAGTTAAGGTGGCAGTGGTGGGATTTGAGTCCAGGTTTGCCTAACTCTGAAGCTGAAGATGTTCCTACTACAGCAAGTGCAAGCTGCTTCTTTGGGGGTACATGGTAAGTATGCAGAAGCTAAATGGAATTGGTTTTCAGGCTTGTGAAAATCTTTCCCAGCTAGACTCACTTACTCCTTATTTGGGGACAGATATCGTACTTTGGCAAATGATCATGAAGTTCCATCATTCACAGGAACCCTTGAGGTGTACTTGACGGAATTCATTCTATGGGCTGCTTACTGTTGTAGGGTCTGAATTTAGCAGAATGTATATTTCCTCTTGAGAGATTTCTCTGTCCTTGGGTGAACAGTGGCTGTGCCTCGAGCATGGTTCATGGCCTGGACATTCATGCATCACATTTTTGTGATGAACGGAGAGGCAAGATTACAAGCACTTTCACTGGACTCTTGATTTTAAAGTGAGAAAAGAAAGAGCTGAAAAACAAATTACTTTCTTCAAATAGTTTAGTGTTGCCTTTCTTAGCTCTCAATATGTCCATCAGGGTAAGGAATAAGGAACTGCCCCTCCAAGTCCCCGGCTCCCAAATTTATTCCCTGGAGGCAAAACAGGACAGATAGCAAAGAGAGCCTCAAAGTTCTGATCTGGTGGGACTTTCACAAACCCTGTCATCTCTCTCTTCCTAGCTTTTTCTCTTTCCGATGGCTGCTTCTTTCTTAATCCTTTTCTTTTTAAAGAGAAATTCACTTAAGTTTCTCTCCTTGCCTTCTCAATCTCCTTTTGACTGAGTCAGGTTAGGCTTTTTATAAGATAAAATTTGTGTTTAAACATCTATCCCTTCACTATGAAGGAGGATCTGAAATAATATCCGTTTTTTGTTTTCTGACACAGAGTTTGAGTCAGAAGCATTCTAACAAAAATTATCATGCTTTTAAATAGGAAAAGGGATTGGCATTAACAAGACCTGCGTTCTCTATGTCATGCATTTGGTCTCCTTATAAAAATCTCACAAAATAAAGACATTATCTTGTCTTGTTAAATAAAAAGGAGATGGCCTTGAGGAGGTTAAGCTATTTTCCTAAAATCATTGGGAGAATAAATGTATGTGTGTGTGTGTTCACTAGATATGCCTTAATAAACTTTTCATGTCTTCACCAACTTAAGCTCCTTGAATATAAGGATCATATCAGTTTTGTTTATTATAGATTCTTTATCACCTAAAAGAGTTCTTGTCACTTAATATATATTCAGAAAGTATTTTGAATAAATATATCTGCACCTTGCTACATAAATGAATGTTAGCTTTCAAAATTATTAAAATAAAGAAAACGCATGATATATATGTCTAAAGTCAAAGGAGAATACAATGTTAGTATAACATATGTAGATCAAAGTAAGTCTAGCACAAAAATAAATACCCTAAGTCCCATTTTTCTAAGCCCTTTAGTACTATCAAGGAACACTGAATCCTAATCACTTACACAATTTTTGGCTTCCTTAAGACAGTAGAGAAATCAATATTTCCAGAGATGTTCAGCTCTTCTAGAAAGAAATCTCCCCTCCTAGGGGATACTACCCTAAAGATAGGACTGGGTAATACAATGAATGAAGGTCCAAAAAAGTATCTTTAAGGGAGGCGCGATAATGAATGATTCCCCTTAGGACTCTAGTGGGGATGTTATTGGCTAATGTAGAAAGACACAGTGAGCCACCAGCCAACAGTATCTTGTCTTTTTGCATTAGCCACAAGCCTCACACTGGAGCATTACATAACAAACATCATCATGTCTATCAAATAGAGCTTTGGAAACTCTCAAAATAGAGGCTTTTCCTTAAGGTATCATCAGTCTGCCAGGCAGTACTTATCTTGCTGATGGTGGCAACTTATATTTGAACTAAATTACACATGTATCCTGTTCCATTATCCACTTGGAGTTGATCTGAAGTTTTTCATGACTGACCCCTCGATCTTTATAACTCTTCTTTATAACTACTTCGGAGCCCTCTCAACAGCGATGGGAGTAACAAGAATCTGTGATCTGAGAATCTGAGGTGACTCAGGCAGCATATTCTCCCTTGTGGTCCAAGGGCGGCGACAACGCCACTTGCTCTCTTGCGGAGCATGACGATGAGCACAGACCCTGGCTCCTCCTGAGTCCGCCCACACCCATCTGTGCCTAAGGATACACATCTCCTACTACTCCAACTCATACCCCTTTTGGCAGGAAATAGCCACACAGCTGGATTGGATTCATAAGATGCTTTTATTTTTTGCCTCACTGAACTCTAGTGTCTTATAAGCAACGTGTGTTTTCTTTGTATTCCAACCCAGAAATCTTTTAGTAGGAAGAAGGCATCTCAGACTTACGCTATAAGAAAAGGCTTAGGGGAAGGGAAACAAAATACACCTCTTCTGTTTTGTGGAGCATTCACAGAATTCTCTCTCCTCTACCCACAACACGTACACTCTGTAAAAAGTCCTCTCTGGAACGAGACAGACAGATTTGTAACTGTTGTGATTGTGGTTTGTTGCCTGTAAGGTGAGGGGTTACAGAGCAGTAAATCAGGCAGTTAGCAAACACTGCTGGGCACCATACCAAGCTGGAGAGACAAACAGACATGGTCCTCGTGAAGCTAGGATTTGGAAGAGACGAGAGACATCACACAGGTAATTTCAAGCATAATAAATGACATCAAGGAGAAAGCACAGAGTGCTACAGGAAGAAACAACAGCAGAATGTAAGACAAATGCTCTCCCTTTATTCAGATGTGCCAGGAAAACTTTTCTATCATTGTCCAGGGTTGCCTAGAATTTGAGGGCTTCCCTCCCTTGAGTTCGTTCTCTTATCCTATGTCTGTCTGAAGGACAAAATATTCACATAGCCACTGAAACTGCTACAAGCTGTGATCAGAATGCTATTCAACCAATTGAAAAAACTTCATAATTCATATAGGAAGATCAGCCCTGCGTTTAATGCAAAAGAATTCCTTGTTCATTTCATAGGAAATGAATTATTTAATTGGGAAATTTAATATATTGGTATTTGCTTTAAATTTTCTGTGAATCAGTCTGCTCGAAGACTTCAAGTGAATCCTTGATTATTCCAATAAAGGAAAATTGGCATACATATTTATCCAGTGAGATTCGGTTTAAATTCCTCCAAAGAACACTGGGAAAAAACTACATCTGGTTGCTGTGTGGCCAAGTACAGGTTTTCTCAAAGTGCAGGACCTGTGCCCGCGACCCCACATCAGCGTCACCTGAGAACTTGTTGGAAAGGCAAACTCTTATCCCCCACTCTCAACCCACTCAGAGCGTCTGGGGTTGAAATTATTAAGCTGTTTCAAGATCCTTTTTGGGGATTCTGATGCATGTTATAGTTAGGCAATCACTAGTATAGTGGTGAAGGTCATGGATTCTACAATCAGATAGATCTGAATTCAACTTTTTAGCCCTACCACTTAGTAAACTATGTGACTGCAGATAATCTCTTCATGCCTCCATCTTCTCATCTGTACAATGAGCACAGTAATAATGGTCTAACTTGTAAGTTTGACACAAGGACTAAATGAAGCAATGTTTAAAAAGCAAAGCAAGGACAGTAAGTATTTAAAAAAAATTAGCTGTTAATTTTAATGAGGTTTTAGCTGTTTTTCATCTATGTGACTGGGCTAATGGAAGTTATTGACCTCGTTTACTTGCAGGACAAAATGGAGCTAAATTTGTTTCCGATAAGGTGAAATCATCATTATGTAGGCAGTGAATATCAAAGCTAACTCAGGTATCTATTTCAACAACATAGAAAAACCTCAGGCATCTATTTCAAAGACATCAAGGAATGTCCTTTGGCTGCCACACTGGATGCACTGGGTACAGAAGCTGCTCTGAGACTAGAAAGTTCTGGGGTACTTTAGAGATCTTTATCTGAACCTCTCCTAAGGCCCTGTTCATCTTTATCATGCACTGTAGTTATTTCTGGATGTGCATCACCCCTCAGCTTCTTGAGACAGGGCCTAAAGCTGAGTCATCTTCATAACTCTCTCGCTCCTACCCTCAATGCCCAGCTCTGGGATAAGACTGAGGTTTTTGAAATAAATAAATGAGTGAATGAATGTTTTTAAACCTAAGTGCAAAGCTGAAAGTGCATTAGCACTTTAGACTCTTCCCATAATAGACAAGCACTCACTGTGAGAAGAGGCAAGCTCTCTCATCTCCAAAAGTGAAAGTTGATCCTTATCATCACCTAGAAAACCAACAAAAGCAAGTGGATTTCACCTGCTAAGCCTAACTGACAGAAGCATGTGATGTTCTTATAGGACTTTGGGAATATTCTTACCTGCAAAGAGGAAATTATTTCCTTGCATTCTATACTTTAAATATATTAAGAGAATCAGCAGAAAATTAGATTAATTTTATATTTCAGGATATAGTGCAGTACGCTGCACGTAAGAGATATCAATATCTGTTGAATAAATGAATAAAAGAAGAAAGGCTATAAAGCCCTTAGCAAAGAAGAAAGCAACCCAGCAAATATGGGAAGATGATTTATTTATCACTCATAGTAGACATTCTGACGCTCTTTCTTACCCAAGTTGAAAGGTGTGCAGAATCTGAGAGGTGAGGATTGGAAAGTCCAATACAGGGAAGACTTCGCCTTAAAAATACATCCTCACCTTCCTCAGAGAGGATGCTCAGAGGAAGTACTTTGCTTTAAAAAAGTGTTTATGGACAGCACAGTTGTGTTTTCAACAATAATTCTAGTCATTCTTTAAACTCTGCCTAATGTTATTTTTCTTAATTTAATTTTTTGAATAGGTGTTACGTTGACATGGTTTAAAAATAGAAAAGGTATCTAGTGGAAAATCTTCCTCATACCCTATTCCCTCTCCGTCTACCTAGTTTACCCTCTTATCATGTCCAGCCATAAATAACCAATGTGACTGGTTTCTTATGTGATTTTTCCAGAATTTCTTTACTACATATACCATATATTTGAATTTATATATGACATATACCATATATTTGAATTTTCTCATTCTTTCAATGACAAGAGGTAACATATTGTACTAGTTATTCTGTACTTTGCTTTTGCTATTTGATATTTCCCAAAAGTTTTCCTATAAGTGCATGAGGAATTCTTTCTATTATATCTGCATAATATTCAGTTGTAACAACAAATTTACCTAGTATCTTACTGAGAACAGTTTAGATTATTTCCTGTCATTTGTCATTATAATAATTGCTGTAATAAAAAACCTATACACAGTGCTATATATTTTCAAGGAATAGTTTTAACTCATTCTCCCTAAATTTAGTCAGATTATCTTGATTTTAGGCAAAAAACAACAAAAACAAAAACAAAAAAAAAACTATACCAATATTCTATACAAGTGTCAATGTTTTATTTACTTGATTTAATTCACATAATTAAATTATAGCACCACATATAGGCACATAAAATTATTAAAGAACATGTCAGTATCACTGGCTTTGTGATAGATCATACCGAAGCTTGTTTTCTCCCTGTATCTACTCTGTGTGTTATTTACTCCACACATGGCGTTAGTCTTGATTTCAAGCCAATCTTCACCCTCCAAATGGTCCTCCTAAGTCTTCCAACATTTCAGTTTTGGGCACTAGTTAGTGTTTGTTCAATTGCCCAAGTCAAAAAACCAGTAATTATCCAGAGTCCTCTTTCCCCCCCTCACCTTCAACATTCAGCCTATCTGCGGGTTCAAAAAACCTCGAGTCTGATCACATCTCACCACCCCCACAGCTAACCTCTGTTCTCATCTGTCACCCAGACTACGTAGCTAGCCCCTTGCTGATGTCCCTACAGAATTCCCCTCAACAACCAGCGTGATCTTCTGAAAAGGCAAATTAGATCACGTGGGTGCTCTTGGCACAAGCAGCATGGTTGGCTGCCACATTCCCTTTCATCCTTGAGTCAGACCCACCTCCTGCTCAGTCACACTTGCTGTCTTTGGAACTTGACTCATTCTGACCTCAAGGCTTTTCGGTTGGTGTTCCTTCTGCCTTCTACCAGACCTTTGTGACTCCTTTTCATATTTGAGTCTCAACTCAAATATTACTCCTCAGACGGGCCTCCTGTCCACATTATACCAAAAATTAGGGGTAAACCCATGGCCTCTTATTCCTTTATTTTGGGCTTATTCGGTTCACAGGTCTTGTTGCCAGTTATGAATTTCTTCCCCATACTTGCTGGTGTCTCTCCTGTTAGAATCGGACTCTGCTCAGCAAGTCCTGGGCTTTATCCTTTAACTGCTACACCTATAACAGTTGGAGTAATGTCCACCTCATGGTAGGTGTTCAGTACCTATCTGTGGAATGACTAGATGGATTATAAAATAAAATCTTGTTGAACTGTGCAAAGTTTTTGGCTAATTTTGGAAATGACTTCAACTCATGGAATTGCTTGTCCTCTGAAACAGCTTTCATGATGTCTGCATAATGTCTCATTTGAATGTGTATGAGGAAAAAAAAGGAATGGTGTGGAAGTTGGCAGATCTGGGATTTAGTTTTGAGTATATGTGTCTGAAAATTTTGGGTAAACTGCTTAAACCCTTTGTAGGTCAGCTTTCTCATTTGTAAATGGGACGTTTGAATTACGTGAACTCAAGTTGTATTTTGATTCTGTACCAACTAGACAAGTATTTATTGAACATGTAGTATGTCTCAGGTTTCTGGGATCACTGGGGAACAAGACTGATGCCAATACTCTTCTTAAGGAGCTTACGCCTTAGGTAGGCAGTCAGCTTCACACGGTTTTGATGAGAGCGCAGATCGGGCCCTCAGACAGAGAAGTGGGACTTAGAATCTAAAGGGTGATCCCAGTTAACTAGGCCTGGGAAGGTTTATTGTCCCTGCAGTGGGGACTGACCTTCTATGGCGAGAATGATGGCATTTTCTAAGAAGGGGAAGCAGGCCTGTGTCACCTGAAAAGAGCAATGGGGAGAGGTAGACAAGGGCTAGACTCATTACTGAGGTGTGGGGCATGGGCTGCCGATCGTGAACTGTTTCCACGCTGTGGATAAGGCAAACATAACAACTGGAAGTACTTGTTGCAGAAATTTTTGTAGCAATTTCATGAAGTAATTTTATGTTTGTTAAATCTAATAATAAAAAAATTAGTAGAGAAGTTAGGGCCGGGCACGGTGGCTCACATTGGTAATCTTAGCACTCATGGAGGCTGAGGCAACAGGATTCCTTGAGTTTAGGAGTTTGAGACTAGCCTGAGCAAAGAATGAGACTTTCGTTCTCTACTAAAAATAGGAAAACTAGCTAGGTTTATGGCAGTGCACACCTGTAGCCCCAGCTCCTAGGGAGGCTATAGCAGGAGGATCACTTGAGCCCAGGAGTTTGAAGTTGCAGTGAGCTACGATGATGCCACTGCACTCCACCCACAGCAACAGAGTTGAGACTTCATCTTAAAAAACAAACAACAACAATAAAAAGTTAAGGCTTGCATTTTGCATGACTTTTAAAAAAATTTCATTTACTTAGGCATTTAATTTTTATTGTGTTTCTAAAATCATCAATCTGTAAGAAACTACACATTTAAACAAGCAAACCAAAACCAAAGACCTGCCCTTCAATGTGGATTGTTTGTGTAACCTTGTGAGACAAATTAAAGCTTTTGGTCTTCATCTTAGGAGAAATAGTTATAAATTGCAGCAGGTACCCTTGTAGCTGGTATAATAGTTGGCAGTTTGAATGGGAAGAAATAAGTTTTAAACAACATTTTTTGTTTGTTTCAGTAATAGCCAAACAAGTCCAGTCTACATGCGCTTATAGGAAACTGGGCTGTGAGACTTTGATGGGCTTATGTAATTCTGTGTGACCAGAGCCTACTTTATTGCAGACAGACTCTCAATAATATTTCAGAACAGCCATTCTCAAAGTTTTGGCCTGTGACCCATCTAGGAGAACCATTCCCTTTGGACCCCTGGTTTATGAGAAGCTCACTGTTCTAGGGGAGAGAAGGGCCATCTACAAAAGGCTGAGGGTGGAGGACTAGGGCAGGGCTCGGGACCATGGGGACACACGGCCTTCCCATCCCAGGCTTTCGACAATGTGTATATGGTTACACGAGAGTGCAGACTTCACCACAACGAAATACAGCCATGTCATAAAACTAAACTTGTACCCCTTAAATTTATACAGTTAATAATTAAAAATAAACTATTAAGAACAAATTGTGGATAGGGAGGGGATGGCATTTAAACAGTTGTGTATCTGAGTTACAATGTCAGTGCTCCAAATGAGTCTGGACTGCATTTTAAGCATTTTTCTTCATTTTTTGCAAGCAACCCTTAGTTACCACCAGCAGCATAGTTTTGTGTTCGATCTCAAACTCAGTGACTCTTACAAAAACCCAGCAGTCCCTTTTAAGAAGAATTGAGGGCAAGAGACTAGAGTTTAAGTCTACTCTTTCCATTTTATCACATGGAGAGCAAAACCACCAGTGCATAAACCCCACCTTTTACGGAAGGAAAATAAATCCTACGTCACTTGAGCAAAATCATCAAGATGGAGGCTTGAAGCTCCTTTATGCTGCTACCGCTCCCTTCATTCTCCCCAGCCTAATGGCTGATATCTGTAAGCTGTTGTCCCTGGCATGAGTGTGAGTTACTGAGGGAGCAACTGTTAATTCTATCCTTTTAACTCTGTTAAGTTACACTCAAAAGGAAATGTCCTACTAGTAGGGCTCACATGAGAATGACTTATACCACCAAGTCTCAATAATCTTCTAAAGGAGAAAATTACTAGCAAGGATTACTCAGAACAAAGGATAATTCTGACATGTTTAAAAATACTGATTTTTTTTTTTTTTTAAAGAATAGCTCTAGCCTCCTGAATACAGTTGAAATCAGGTTGCTCCTTCAGCTGACGGCAGGGGGCAGCAGATCAGAGTCAGTTCTGTGAAAGTGATTTCAAGGATGGAAAATTTGTGATGGAAAAATCCTGAAAGTACTTACATCTAAATATGGAAAACCTAAGAGTTGATTCCTCATTTTAAATTTATTTCACAAAAGAAGAGACCTGGGTTAAATATAAAGGATTTTGCATTTATTTTCAGTTTGAATTTTATATTGCATTTATTCTACAGTCATACTGTATTAGGTTGTATGTAGGTTGCTATTTTTTCTTTTTTGTAAGTCAAGAGCTATTACATATTGGAATGTTCATAGGGTTAAACCTAACAGTTTGGAGCATAATTTAAATAGAGAACTACTCTTTAAGTATTCAGGAAGGGCAGGCATGCATTTGCATTAACGGCAGCCCTTGGTTCAGAGAGAGGGTGATGAATACCTTTGGACAGGAAGACCAGTTCCTGCCCAAGCCCCCTGCCACTGCCTCTCCCTGCTCCCTACAACTAGGATCACTGATAACCCCCATCCCTTATGAAATCTGTTCCCAAACCAATCATGTTTCCCATCCCTTATGACATCTGTTCCCAAACCAATCATGTTTCCCACTTGTCACCCTCTCCCCACCTATTTTTTTAATTCTGTCTCAATAACCTGTGAATTCCCACCTTGCTTTCTCTCCCTTCTTACTGTTCAGGACCAGGACACAGCTGGGGCAAAAACCACAGACTTTCCACAGTACTCCTCTTCCTTTCAGAGTCCTCATTCCTAAAATAAGGTTTTTACATCTGAGATGCTGAGCCTGAGTGAGTTCTTGGTTTATTCTGTCAATGTTTCTCAAAGTGTGGTCCCTGAACCAGAAGCATCAGTATCACTTGGGAACTTGGTAGAAAAGCAAATTCTAGGCTCAACCCCAAACTACTGAATCAGACATCCTGGGGTCCAGCATTCTGAGTTTTAACAAGCCTTCCCGGTGACTCTGAACATGCTAAAGTTTGAAAATCACTGTACCATGTCACAAAACTGAGTTTCTCCTTTGATCTTTGTTTTCTGTGTTATCAACTGCCATGTACAACCTATTTTTCTAGGTAAGTTTCTAATTTCCTTTCCAGCAGCTAAAGTTCAACTTAATACTAGACTTAGGGCTGGGCTCCTGTTATGTTTGACATGACTTCCCAGTTGCCAAGTTCCAACGTCCTGGGATGCTGATAGTCTGGGTTGTGCAACGTTAGCCTCTGTGCACCTGCGGGGACCCATGAAGCTGGCCGTCGGCATCAAGGGAAGTGGGTGCCCCAAGAGGTGGTGCTTTGCCTACCCACATGAGTCTCCTATTGATCATCCCAGACCCTGAAACTTATCCTTATAATGTATCTGGTCTTTCTCAGACTCATTAGTTCAAAACAACCATATCTGCATTTTAAATATACTGTGTTCTTTCCTGGTTGTTGAAAATAATATTTCAAGAGTTAAAGGAAATGTTAGAATTTATCATTTAAAGTAGATAACGTTCCTCTGAAGGAGGCCCAAATATTTGGTTTTATTTTCAAAAGACATTTTTTGCTTGCTCCAGCCTTTTATCATTTTCACTTGTGCAGCAAAATGGAGGGAAGAAAATGCCACCTCATTCAAATGCGAATTTAGAAAGACATGGCATTATTCAAGTACAGACTTCTTTCAGATAACACCTGCTTGTCTATTTGTGCATTTTCTACTAGACATTGAGCTCCTTGAGGAAAGAAATTTTTCTTGTGTTCAGCCTTGTATTTCCCACACTAGCCTACAAGAGAGAAGGTGCTCAATAAATGCTCCAAAAATGAATAAACGGAAAAAGACATAAACACACACAAACCCTCTCACACATAAAAATAAAAGATATACATCTCCAGTTGACATTATTTAATGTTACTAAAATAAAAATGAATTGTTTACATCTGACCAAGATTTAAGTTGATTGTCTATTGTTATGGTCAAGATAGGAAGCTAAAGTTAGGCCAGTGCCAGGCTGGGACCTCTGTCAATAAGGACCTACCAAAGCGACCTTGTGAGAATGCAAATCATCACCACGTGTCAGCTTGTTACAACTTCACAGAATATCTCTTCAATATCTTTCATGTTTTGGAGGTGGGAACTGAGGCCTAAAGAGGTGAAATCATTGCATAAGGTCACTGAGATTCCTGACTTTTAATTTTTTTGAAAGAGCTTTTGGCAATTATTTATAATGATAGAACCACATTGGAAAGGATGACTTTTTCCCAAATACTTTTTTTCGAGATTATAAATATCTTAGAAAAATGACAAGATGCCTGAAGCCGTATGCTCTGATGTATTTAAATTATTATCTGTTTCCTTTAAAAGAAACTTGCTATATATTTTTTCTGAAGAGGTTCAAAGATGCAATGTTTCCAAGCTCATAAATGAAGAATTCTTTGGATACAGGACAGCCTAATTAACTCAAATGTTAACCAGAAGTTTCCTGAGATGATTGGTTAAGTTCACTTGTATTCTACTCTCAATTCTCTTTAACTTCACTTACAGTGAAGGAAATAGAAGTCAAAATGAGATGTTAATTTTTGTCTATAAGACTGGCAAAGATTAGAAAAATTGACACCATTTTTGGAGGTCAGTTTGCTGATAGAATCTAACTTTTATTGCATATGACTTTCTATCATCAATTTCATTGCTAGTCAGCCTTCAGAATGGGAAAAGCTATTTGCATGCTGCGAATCTGACAAAGGGCTGATAACTAGCATTTATGGAACACTCAAACTAATCAACAAGATAAAAGCAAACAATCCCTTTTATAAGAGGGCAAGACACATGAACAAGAACTTCTCTGAAGAATATGGATGGCCAAAAAACACATTGAAAAAAAAAATGTTCATCATTCCTAATCATTGAGAAATATGAACCAAAATCACCCTAGCATATCACCTAACCACAGTAGGAATAGCCGACATTATAAAGTTCCAAAGCAGCAGATGCTGGTGTGGATGTGGAGAGAAGGGAACACTTGTACACTACTGGTAGGATTGCAGATTAATACAGCCTCTATGGAAAGAAGTATGGAGAATCCTTCAAGAGCTAAAAGTAGACCTTCCATTTGATCCTGAAATCGCATTAGTAGGTATCTACTCAGAAGGAAAAGTCACTTTCCCATAAGGACATTTACACTAGAATGTTCATTGCAGCTCAGTTCACAATTGCTAAGCTGTGTAAATAATCAAACTGTCCACCAACCCATGAATAGATTAACAAACTGTGGTATATGAAATACTATTTGGCCATAAAAAGATGGGAGATTTTACGTCTTTTGTATTAACCTGTATGGAGGTGAAGAACATTCTTAGTAAAGTATCACAAGAATGGAAAAGCAAGTATCCAATGTACTCAATACTAATATGAAATCAATAAACAACTACACACCCACACAATTAAATTCAAGTGGGGGGGAGGAGAGAGAGGAGAAAGGGGAGGAGGGTGGTGAATTAGTAAGCCTCTCCTAATGGGCACAATGTGGGGGTATACAGCATACCTCCTGGGTGAAGAGCTCAACTATAACTTGAACTTTACCTAATAAATGCAAACAATGTAACCTAATTGTCTGTACCCTCATAGTAATATTAAAGAAATTAAAAAGCCCCCAAAGTTGTATCTTTCTGTTATAAACAAAATGAAGTTGAATAATATGTTTTGGTATCAACAAATTTTGTTTAATAATGTTTGAGGAATGAGTACTAGGAAAATACCTTGAAGACACTTCAAAAGCCACAGGGATTGGGTTTCAAATATTATTTGATCTCATTCTTAGTTCAAATTATAAAAATAAAGGTAAATTTAAGCTCTATTTATCTTCTTAAATTTTAAAAAAGATACTTTTGATAAAATAATTAACGACCCAAGACTTTATAAACATAATTATTTGATCATTTAAATTGACAAATAAAAACCGTAAATACTTACGATGCACATGACGTTTTAAATATATTTAGCATTTCTATGGTTAGAACACTTAAAATCTACTCTCTTAGAGATTTTTAAGAATATAATATACTGCAGTAACCATAGGTACAGTTTCCATCTTGTTCAATGTATCTCTTGAACTTATCCCTCTCCCTATCTAAATAAAAAATGGCGTCCTTGGACCACATCTCCCTCAATCTCACCACTCCCAGCCCCTGGAGAGCATCATTCTACTGTTTACTTCTGTTGAGTTCAACTTTTTTAGATTCCACATATAAGGAAGATTACATGGTGTTTGTCTTTCTATGTCTGGCTTATTTCATTTCACACAATGCATGATCCCAGAATTTTATCCACCTATACGTTGAATTCTTTTTAGCACTGACAGATGCTAGGCCATTTATGTTCCTCTTGCTTGTCTATTGCTAACTCTAGTTACCAAGAAATCTATAGTACTCATGGAAATGACCAGGGCCACCTGCTGCATAACCGCTGTGAGCAGGTGCACCTTCAGTGCAGGCCCTGCCAACTGTTACATCATCTGACACTGCAGATGCTGCCACTTTAGTGGGCGCTTGTTCTAAATTAGGTGATGGAGACAATGTTGGAAGGAACAATTCCCTCTTTTGAGAAAACTAATTTCAACACCAGTGAAATATCTACTACTAAAAAGCAAGCACTTCAACTGAATTTTTAACTGAAATTAGAAACTAGTCTGAAATCTGGAACTGGGAACATTGCTAAGTAAAAATGGAATTTTAACAGTTCCAATCATGTTGTAAGTCATTATTTTTTCTCATCCTATTTCCAGATACAGCAAAGAGATCGGTGTGTTTGTGTCAAGTGAGTGACTGGGAGAGTGGCAAGAGCTCAGTGGACATTTGCTGAATGAAGTAAGTTTCACTATATATTAAACTTTTGTGAGCACCTGTGTCAACAGAAAAGCTCCACCCTCAGAGATTCTGATTCAGTAGGTCTTTGGGGAGCCCCTGAATTTGCTCCTAGGTGATGTTGATATGCTGGTCTTAGGACCAACTTGGGTACCATTGCTTTAGATTGCAATTTCTTCCTTACATTTTCTAACATTTGAGAATTTTAATTAAGGTCCACTCTGATGCCTGATGGGAAAAGAACACTTTTCTCTCTGGGAAAGTTGTCCCAGTACTCAGAAAGACCTAATGGCATAAAAAAGAAGAAAAGGGTATCCTCAGACTGGTCAGGTAGATCTGCAAAACCCAGCCTGGACACTGATGAGCATAGCAGATGCCCTGGCTAGATTGCTTTTACATCCACTCTGCACCAACTCTGTCTGGATTGAGCCAGCTGGCATATAACTCATGCATATGAATAGCTCCTACTCTGGAGGATATCCTATGTGAATTTGCATAGAGTGAAATTTGCATTTACATATAGCACATTTCTGCACAGCTGGATATGGTAAGATCTATGTATATAAATGGAAGAAGGTTGGAAAGATTGTGTGTGCTGAACCCAGAGATTAAGTTAAATGTCTGCTGAGTAAACGTGGCTCTTTAGGAAAAAGAATAGGTAGTGAGAATCAGCATTTAGGAAGCCTCTATTATTAAGAGCCTTCATACACATTGTTTCAATTAACTCTTAGTACATAGGGCATTATGATCCTTATTCTCTGGATAAGTTTATTTATTTATTTTTTTTATTGAATCACAGCTGTGTACATTAGTTCAATCATGGGATACAGTGTGCGGGCTTCATATACAATCTGAGATATTTTCATCTGCCTGTTCGACATAACATTCATGAGATTTTCTCATTTACTGTGTGAAAACATTTTTGTTCTGTATTTAGTAGTTTTCTCCTGACCCTTCAAAGATGCA
>CAUYON010158438.1:0-10942 GCA_963573935.1 Arctocebus calabarensis | reverse complement strand
TGTTGTTTGGCGGCCCGGGCTGGATTCGAACCCTCCAGCTCAGGTGTATGTGGCTGGCGCCTTAGCCGCTTGAGCCACAGGCGCCGAACCTCCTCCTTCCCTTCTAAAAGGCAAGCCACTGACTATCACTGAAACTTTGGGAAATCATTCTTGCAGTTCCCCCCATGCACGTGGTATTTGAAATAAACCTTTCTCTTATTAATATACTATAACTGTAAGTTGACCTTTTCAGTGAACCAACCTCCTAGGGGAAAAGGGCAAGTTTCCCTAAGACTGCCCTTCAGTCACATATTGAGTATTGTATCAGGTTATAAGTGCAAGTGCCTTCACTTTCACGAAAGCTGTAAGAGTCACCTTTTGTCCTATCTTAGTGGTGTGAGCGCACAGATCACATTCCTCCTCCCCCTTTCCCAAAGCCCAAAGACCAACTGAGACAGGTCCCATTAGGAATTTCCTCAGGCCGCAGCCACTTGTTGACCAGCCAGCTCCCCATATGTGGCTGGAGCAGGGCATGTTGACCGCCTCAAAACTTGCCTTGCAGGGGTTGGCTGGGTCTGGTTTTGCTTCCCACGGGGCAGTGAAGCTCTCTTCAGCCTGCTATGATGGATCCAGGAGAGAATCCCTTCCACCTTCACTGCTGTAGGTGTGCTCAGGATGATGGTGTAGGGTCCCTCTACTTTGGTTTGAGGGGACCAGGTTCTGATCCAAACCTAGACTCGATCCCCTTGATCCCGCAGACGGAAAGGATGTAGAGACAAAAAAGACTAAACAGAACACGGTTAATTACCCAAGTGAAGATCTTCCGCGCTACTTTTCCTAGGGCTTCTAACTGTTCAATTCAGTCTCTCCCAGTTCTTTTAGGAGTCTCTGCCAAATTGCAGAGGATTGGTGGAGGCCTGTTATACATGATTTCATAAGGGGAGTAACCCAAACTCTTCCAAGGGGTACAATTAATATTAAACAAGACCTGGGTGGCACCTGTGGCTCAGTGAGTAGGGCACTGGCCCTATATGCTGGAGGTGGTGGGTTCAAACCCAGCCCAGAACAAAAAAAAAGTAGGCTCAGGGCCTCTGGCTCAACGGGCTAAGGCGCCAGCCACGTACACCTGAGCTGGCGGGTTCGAATCCAGCCTGGGCCCACCAAACAACGACAGCTGCAACCAAAAAAAATAATGGCCGGGTGTTGTGGCGGGCGCCTGTAGTCCCAGCTACTTGGGAGGCAGAGGCAGGAGACTCGCTTGAGCCCAGGAATTGGAGGTTGCTGTGAGCTGTGATGTGATAGCACTCTATCCAGGGTGACAGCTTGAGGCTCTGTCTCAAAAAAAAAAAAAAAAATTAAACAAGACCAGTGGCAAGGCCTATACCCAATTAAGCTTTGCTTCCTGGAGGAGTTTACAATGGCTCTGTTCATGCACTCTACCCTGCCCAAGCTTTGAGGCCTATATGTCACATTTAGTTTCCAGGTGATATTCAAGGCTTTAGCTGTCATTTGCACTATTTCTGTTACGAAGGCCAGTCCATTGTCAGATCCAAACTGGAGTGGCAACCTAAACCATGGGATGATTTCTCTGGCCAACACTTTTACTATGTCAGGCCTGGTGGGGGAGGCTTCCATCTATCCTGAGTACATGCAGACCAAAACTAGTAGGTACTAGTTTCCTATATATCTGGACAACTCAGTGTAGTCCATTTGCACATCTTCAAAAGGGGCTTCCCTGTCCGACTGAATTTCAGGTGGCAGGGATGGTCCCTGTTTAGCATTGTGTTGGTTGCATGACACACAGTGCTGACTGACTTTCTTGGCAAGGGTGGCCAACAGGGGATTGTAGAAGTATCTTCCCAGAAGCTTTTTAATTTTCTTTTTCCTTCTATCCTTAGTGCATGCCTCATGCATACAACCTCTATAACCAACCTTGGATTTTTACATAGTGAGCTTTGATATTGTTGAGACATGAGTTGGTTCACCCATAGTGCCCTTTGGTGTTCATAAGAGTAACCACTGTTGAGTTTTGTCCCAAAGTCAATTTATCAGCCTCTTCTACCAGCATGGTAGTGTCTGCAAGTGTTCTTAGGCACGGGGGCCATTCTTTCAAGACCCTGTCAAGTTGCTTAGAGAGATAAGCAACTGGTCTTGCCCAGTATTCTACATTCTGGGTGCGTTCCCTCAGCTGTTCTGTTTCTTTCTGATACGTACAGTTCAAAAGGCTTGGCCAGGTCAGGGAGGCCTAGCACCAGGGCTGCCTGCAGCTTTTCCTTTAGCCTCTTAAAGGCTTTTGGTTGGTCGATGTCTACTTAATTGGCCCTTTTTCTCCCCGCTTTGTGGTTTCATACAGTGGTTTGGCCGGTCTGTATGTTTCACACAGGTTTTCATGGAAATCCCCAGGGCTTTCATCTGGCATGCATGACCTCAGCCACCTTGCATATATTTGGGGCTTTCTGGCTTTCCTACACTGACAGGGATGAGTGAAGGTTTGGTCTAGTGTAAGAGAATAAAACCATTTAGCAGTCACCTACAAATATCTACAAGTTTTGGATTTTAAGGCTAAGGTTTGCATAGTGAGAACATTTTATAGTCTTAGCACAATTCTTAAGGTAATACCTAGTTTTAAGAGTCCCTACAGATCTGATCCAAAGTTCTGGGCAATTCAAGTGAATATTCAGCTTCCAATTTTTCCTAAGGTATCTGTATAGACACAGCAGATAGTGTTTAATAGTGCACAAATTTTTCCAGTGTTGCCAAGGAGCTACCTTTGTTGAGCCTTAAGGCTTCAGAGCACATATAACTACTGTATATAATTGTATACTCTTTGGCCAGTCTCTTAGTCCTGTTTAACAGATCAGTTTAGTTAAACAGCTATATCTCATTTTATGAGCTGGCATTGCAGACAAGACTAGAATCTAATACAGGCGGGCTGCAGTTTTTTTTCCTTTTGAACTGTTTTTCTCTCTCTAATTTCCCACTTTACTAAAAACAAATGATAGCAGAACTAATGTAATTGACAAAATAATCTGTACGTTCAGTATACTGGATCTGATTATTTGCATAAAGCGTAGCAAGAATAATTATCAGCCATCTAGGCTTTTCTTCCTTTTAAAATTGTCATTGCTGGAACCTTTTATAAGGAATCTTGGGTTAGACTTGAAAGCCTTCCATGAGCCCAGGTTTCATCTGTGTCATTAGATACCTATATGCATAGGGTAACTTCCTCTTCTCTCGAGTTCCCAAAGCAAATTGTGATTCCTGGACCTGTCAGAAAGTGACATTTGTTACTCATCACCGATCAGGAAATGTTATTAATGAGATACCTGGCCACTATTTCCAATGGTTTTTTTTTATTTGCCTTATAAAGTCAAGCTTAATTCATTAACACAGTCTTGCCACCTTTGAAAATGCTATTCCAGTCAAAGCCTTGGTAAAATAACCATTGTCTTCCATTGCATCCTATGGAACAAAACTGGTTCTTATTGAAATTATGCAAATAACTGTATTGTCAGCAATTAAGAATACTTACAAATGTTTTTCAAATTCTGGAGAAACCAAGGAGAGAGAAAAAAATAAATGTTTTAAATTTTGGTCATAAGTACATACATTTCTGAAAGCTACAAATAACTTAAAAGATAGAAAATGGTCTTCTTGACTTCTGGAAAACAGAATACAGAAAGAATCAGCAATGTTTCAAACAAAAAGCCATAACAAATCAGCTCGGTTCCATGTAACAGATTTCTTTTCTGTTTGAAGTTAGGTTAGCAATACTCATGGACATGTTAGCTTTCTAATTAAAGTCCGAGAAGTTTGCATTTAGTGTGGTGGTATTAAATCTCCAAAGTCATTGGAAATTTGAATTGGAGAGAACTTGCCAGTTTTTTCTACTACTTTCCTTGAAGGACAAACTTTGGACTTTGCCAGTTACAAAAACACTTTCTGAGATGAATTAAACTTATTACTTACAACATACACTAAGTCAGACCAATATTTTATAATATTAGATCATACATAGAAACATAAACCACAGAAAATTAAGCACCTTTTCAGATTTGACAATATTTCCTATACATTTTTAACATACCAAATAAGCCTAATATGTCTTTCTCCCGCTTTCAGTGGTCTTAATATTTCAAAAAGACCAAACTTAGAGTTCTGATTTTGGAAGGTTTTTCAAATATTGAAGGCTTAAAGCATTTGTTCAAACAAGATTACAAGCCAAAAGATTCTAAAGGCAATACATATTTAACTGGATCACATGCAAATTCCTTCACAAATTTTCTTTTATGACCCTTATTCAATCCTGCACTATTTACAAACATTCTAAACTTTCTGATTTTCCCTGCCTTTCATTTTCTTAAATAATCATTCCGTTTCAGGAGAAAATTTACCACACAAAATCTTTTCTTATACAACGCCTGTTTCCTTTCTGCCTAATTTTTCTTACTCTCAAAAAAACCACTCTTCACAAAACAGAATCACAGTTTACTAGGAAGTTAGTTATTCACTTGGCAAAATTGATCATTAGAAGGTTTAGAAGACAAGAATATTATTCTTTGACAAAGACTCAGTTTCCCAAAGAATCTAAACAACAAAATTATTACATTTTACAAATGAGAGACATTTTATGGAATATAACATTGATACAGGATTTCCCCACTCAGGGCTGGACAGGGAACCCCCATTCTTTAGTACCAGATGATCTCAGAAATCAGACCCCCATCTCTAGGCACAAACAGCTTGCCCTTTCCAGGCCACACCCTCTGGGTTCTAGAAAGGTCATGAACAAAACAGCCTGAAATGTTTGGAGTGTTTCCACACTGAGTAGGGAGTACACACCTTAATCCCTTCCCAGAGACAAAAACTGTGAAGACCTAATAACCTTGCCCCAGGGGAGGAACTGCATTCATTCATTTGTCAATATACTTCTTAAGTTTGTAAAGGTTTTTTTCCACCTACCAATCCTGGCCAAGATGTAATATATATCCCCAGACAAAGGACCCATGCAGAAGACTTCCGACTTGGGTCTTTCCCTTTGCCAGAACCTTTCATGCTTTTTACTCCTTCTGTGTTCTTTTCTGTCTAATGAAATCCTATCTTACCACTCAGCTGTGGTCTGTGGGTTCATTCTTCTCAAATCCCTGAGACTAAAGACCTACTGAAGAAGAAATTCCAGTAACAACACGACTTTAAGGTTTTAAGTTACAAAAAAATATTCTGAAACCATAACATAGGCATCATTTCTGATGTCTTTTTATTGTCCCCTAAGTTTCGCATGGCCACATGGCGTCAAAGATGACCTCAAAGGACAGGACCTGTGTCCTTTACCAGGTGCAGAGTTCAAGACAGAAAGCAGGAAAACGTAGCATCCAGTTTCTCTAAGAATAGCCAGGGGGCAAAATTGGAGCAGAAACCCAAGAAGGGTCCATGCGGGCTAGATTGTGCCTTGCAGCTGCTGGCCTAAATATGCAGAACATGCCCTTAGGCTGCACCACAGCCACCTCTCTAGCCATCAGAATTCAGAGGCTTATAATCAAGAACGTAAGTTCACAGTCAAAAATAGCAAATTTTGAAATATTACAGAGGTGGCAGTTTTGTAACCTTTGAACATTTGGACTTTATTTTTTATTTTTTATTTTTTGAGACAGAGCCTCAAGCTGTCACCCTGGGTAGAGTGCTGTGGCATCACAGCTCACAGCAACCTCCAATTCCTGGGCTCAAGCGAGTCTCTTGCCTCTGCCTCCCAAGTCACTGGGACCACAGGCGCCCGCCACAACGCCCGGCCATTTTTTGGTTGCAGCCGTCATTGTTGTTTGGCGGGCCCGGGGGCTGGATTCGAACCCGCCAGCTCAGGTGTACGTGGCTGGCGCCCCAGCCCGTTGAGCCACAGGCGCCGAGCCGAACATTTGGACTTTAATAGCAGCTTTAAAACTAATTTTGTCTCAAAGGGTACCACAATCACCTGAACGTCAAGGCGTTTGAGTCATTCCTGCTCACACAAATTTCTCAATCTCCCATCTCCCCAGGGACATAGTTACTGCATAGTGTCCTGTAAACTCTTTCTCATAATGCTTCAGCAGTTTCCGATGGGGTGGGCTTCCCTGTTTGTTTCCCACAACCACGTCACAGATGGGATAAATATGGGGGTACAGATGGGGCAGTCACACAATCGTTTTTGCCCTGTGAGGGGGAGTGCTGGAGCTCCACCTATAGTTACCCATCTCGGTCAGTCTCCAAGCACTCACACACATACAATCCCAACCCATTTCCTAACCTGGGAAGCCTTGATTTCCCACTCAAACTGGCGCTTAGCCATAGGAGGTGTTCTCTGGTACTGTGGTTCAGAACCAACACTCCCCTAGGTGCTGTGAGGGGAAGTCAGAACCCCACCCTAGTTGTCTTGGTTCACATCACCCAGGCTGATCAGGAGCACCCTCGTGGGTGTCCAGAGGGTCGGCAGCAACAGCCAGGTGCCTCTGAGCCTGTTTCCTCCTTGGGTGGTCTCACTTCCCAGTCAGGGAACCGGAAATGTTGCTGGAAGATGACGCCCACTGGAGAGAAAAAGCACCCAAACACCATGTTTATAAGAGGAAGGGCTTTAGATCAGCCGGCAGAGAAAGGCACTAAAGAATTCAAAATGGCCACGCTCCTTGACTGGCTCAGTCTTCCTCTTTTTATCCCCAGTCAAAAAGTTCCAGCCCATGGGTACCTTTCCCATTGTCAGTTTGAATCAAGCTGGAGACGCTCTGGCTTTCACAGAATTGTAGGGCTTTCACAGAGCGGAAGCAAGCTTCAGCCTCCAGGTCCCAGAAGTTAAGTTTCTACAAATTCCTAAGAACTGAGTCACCACAGGGAAGACCTTGCAGGGGTATCCTTGGGGTCACTTTGAGAAGACCTCTGTTCTCTTAGACCTTACTTTTTCTGGGTATCCTCTCTCTACAATACACCTCAAAGATACTATGACATTTTAGTAAAAAACTGCATTTTTATGATACAGAAATTGGGTAGTTTGCCCAATGTCACTCAGGCCATGGGCAGGAGATAGAGGGTTTCATCCCAGATTTGACTGACCCCAGAGCCTTTGTTCTTTCTACTCTATCACATCACTTCCCCCCCCCCCTTTTTATTTTTGGCAGTTTTTGGCCAGGGCTTGGTTTGAACCCCCCACCTCTGGCATATGGGGCCAGCCTCCTACTCCTTTGAGCCACAGGCACCGCCCACTATCACATCACTTTCATACAGCCATTGTAGCCCAAGGGTTATTTTCCTCAGGTCACATTCCAATCCCACTCTTTGGCAATGACAGTTTCTGTAGAATTTCCTAATCCGGTCTCAAATTATGACATTAATGTCTAGGTTTGGGTGCAATGATACAAGGAAATGAGCCTACCTTCTCTTCTGCTGTGGTTAATAACCAGTAAGCCAGAGCTGGGCTACTGTTTACATTAGGGTGAGAAACAGAGCTCTCTATTGGTAACTGAAAATTTCTGGTTGCCTTTGTATTAAGGCAGTTTCCAAAAGGGACGGGAACAGGAGCATATTGCAACTTGCCCTCTGAAACCTTATTTTGTTCCAAGAAATCCCTAGAAAGAAAATACAGTAATTTAATACAGCAATGTTAAATGGTGATAGTAGCAAGAACAGGGCACCATCTGGTACATTTGAATAATTGTCAAGGTTGGCTTTTCTTTAAATGCTGCTTGATTGCTCAGTCCACCATATTAAATTACTAGAGCTAGAAGTCATCTGGTGGTGATGTCTTGGTATTACAAGTGTGTACTTGCATATTAAATTCCTCACCTGGGGCTCAGTTTGGGAATTAAAATGTAACATTTGATCTTCATCTATATTTAATCTCCCATTGTCAGTTACAGCTCTCCCTTTAGAGATTTGTTCCATAAACTTCTGCTTCTGACACTGCCATCTAGAATAGTGGTTTCCAGGCGATGCCTGTGGCTCACTGAGTAGGGCGCCAGCCCCATATACTGAGGGTGGCCAGTTCAAACCCAGCCCTAGCCAAACTGCAACAAAAAAGTAGCCGGGCGTTGTGGCGGGCGCCTGGAGTCCCAGCTACTCGGGAGGCTGAGGCAAGAGAATCACCTAAGCCCAAGAGCTGGAGGTTGCTGTGAGCAACTGAGGGTGACAAAGTGAGACTCTATCTCTAAATAAATAAATAAATAAAATAAATAAATTAGGGTGGCGCCTGTGGCTCATCGAGTAGGGCGCCGGCCCCATATACCGAAGGTGGCGTGTTCAAACCTGGCCTCGGCCGAACTGCAAAACAGAAAAATAGCTGGGTGTTGTGACAGGCGCCTGTAGTCCCAGCTACTTGGGAGGCTGAAGCAAGAGAATCGCCTAAGCCCAAGAGGTGGAGGTTGCTGTGAGCTGTGTGACACCACGGCACTCTACTGAGAGCGATAAAGTGAGACCCTGTCTCTACAAAATAATAATAATAATAATAAATAAATAAATAAATAAATAAATTAGAGTTAAAAAATTAGAATAGTGGTTTCCCATGTAGGGTATGCAAACCACTCAAATAGTAATGTTTACAAATGTTAATTCATGTGTATGTTGATGTAGATAACACTGGACTATTGTAGTAGAACATGTGTACAATTTATGAATAAAAACATACAAACGTGGGGCAGGGTACACCATTCAAAGTTTTTGCCCTTTGAAATGTTGGCTCAAAAAAGTTTATAAACTTCATGAAGCACTATCTTGAAAAAACAAAAGTTTACAAACTTTTCATCTAATTGTCAATGGAGAAGAAGCCATACTCTGTACAATTATTAATTTATTTACCTATTTATTTTTTTAAGACAGAGTCTCACTCTGTTGCTCTGGGTAGAGTGCCATGGCATCATCATAGCTCACAGCAACCTCAAACTCTTGGGCTCAAGCGATTCTCCTGCCTCAGCCTCTCGAGTAGCTGGGACTACAGGCACCTGCCATAATGCCCAGCTAATTTTTTTATTTTTAGTAGAGATGGTGTCTCACTGTTGTTCAGACTGGTCTTGAACTCCTGAGCTCAAGCAATCTACTTGCATCAGTGTTCCACAGTGTTACGATTACAGATTACAGCCATGAGCCATCATGCGGAGCCTGTAAAATAATTTAGAGAGGCTTATTTCTGAGCCAAGTTTGAGGACCATGACCTAGAGCCATACCCGAGAAGCCTCCAGCAAGTGGACTAGCTGTGGTGGGGTTAAAAAAAAGACAGTTTGGTCTTATACATTTCAAAGAGACAAGAACTACTGGTAAAGTCGTACGTTAATACGTGGAAGGCATACATTGGTTTGACTTGAAAAGATGGGACATCTCAAGGCAGGGGTGTCCATAGGTCATAATTTAAAAGATTTTTCAGTTAACAATTGGTTGAGTTAGGCTTTGTCTAACAGAAGAGGAGTTAGAGAAAAGGAATGTTTAAATTAAGATAAGGGTCTGTTAATCAGACACACTACAGGACTTGTGTAGACCCAAGCGGTTTGTTGTCTGTGTTGGAGCCCTACGGGTGAGTCTTGCAGAGCCTTAACCTGTTAATTAGTCACAAAAGACAACTCTAGGAAGGGAGGGGGCGTGGTGAGGCATGTCTGATCTTTCTCATGGCTAGTCTTCGGTTTTAGGAGATCCCCTTGGCCAAGGGGGGGCCCAGTCAGTCGGTTGTGGGGGGGAACCTTCAGATTTTATTTTGGTTCACACAATAGATTCCCTCTTCCTACCAGCTTCGCGTTCACTGCTCATGTGATAAGAGTGCCTTCACTGGCTGGGTGTGGTGGCTTGCATCTGTCATCCTAGCATTCTGGGAAGCTGAGGCAGAACAAGATGGGGTCAGTCAGGCCAGGGCTGAGAGTACACAGCTGGTCTGGCCAGCTTAGGTCCTAGGTGACCTTCACCTCATGTCTTCTCTCCTTATTGTTTTGTAAACTCAGCTGTAACCTAAAAGTGTGTTTCTTGAGTAGTTGAGGGTGATCAATTTAGGAGATTAACTTCTTTTTGTTTTTTTTTTTTTTTGCAGTTTGTGGCCCAGCTGGGTTTGAACCCACCACCTCCAGCATACAGGGCTGGCGCCCTACTCGTTTGTGCCACAGGCGCCGCCCTAGGAGATTAACTTCTGAATTAGAAATGTGGTTTTGAATCGTGGGTTATGTCAGTTATTGTTTTTTTTTTTTTGTAGAGACAGACTCTCACTTTATCGCCCTCTGTGGAATGCCATGGCGTCACACAGCTCACAGCAACCTCCAACTCCTGGGCTTAGGCGATTCTCTTGCCTCAGCCTCCCAAATAGCTGGGACTACAGGCGCCTGCCACAACGCCCAGCTATTTTTCTGTTTTTGCAGTTTGGCCGAGGACAGGTTTGAACCCGCCACCTTCGGTATATGGGGCGGCGCCCTACTCAATGAGCCACAGGTGCCGCCCCTCAGTTACTGTTTTTTATGGGTCATGGATTATCATGATTACTGTTGTTTAAGTTAAGTGTTAATTACTCTTGTTAAGGGTTAGTATGGTTCTTGATTTCAACTTTTATGAATAAAACTGTGAGTTTGGAAATGGAAGAACAGAACAGTCTTGGAGAGGCTACTCACTGTCTTCCAGAATCCTGGCCTTGTGACCGATCCCCATCTCTGCCTATGAGCTGACAGTGACAGGTGGTGGGGCTCTCTTCGTTTGGTAACAGACGATAACAATGGTGGTGACTTTGCAGGGGGTGATGATGGTGATGTTGCTGGCGATGATGGCAATCATGGTGATGATGATAGTGGCCAAAGAAAGAGATTAAGGACAAGAAAGTCTTATTTATGATTTATTATTATTATTTTTTTTTGTAGAGACAGAGTCTCACTTTATCACCCTTGGTAGAGTGCCGTGGCGTCACATTGCTCACAGCAACCTCCAGCTCTTGGGCTCAAGCGATTCTCTTGCCTCAGCCTCCCGAGTAGCTGGGACTACAGGCGCC
>CAUYON010158437.1:0-35289 GCA_963573935.1 Arctocebus calabarensis | reverse complement strand
ACAGGCGCCCGCCACAACACCCGGCCATTTTTTGGTTGCAGCCGTCATTGTTGTTTGGCGGGCCCTGGGGCTGGATTCGAACCCGCCAGCTCAGGTGTACGTGGCTGGCGCCTTAGCCCGCTGAGCCACAGGCGCCGAGCCATGTGCCACTTCTAAATGAGAGCTATAAGAGCCATTGGTGCTGCCATTGTTCCTTCTGCTTCTGTGTATTCAGCGTGTTCTAGGCAGATGCTGCCCCTTCAGCTTGGTGCTCAGAGCAAGGACTTGGGGCAGCATCAGAGCAGACTCATGATGGGCATGTAGCACAAGCAGAAGATAAACCCGTATTGCTGAAAGCTGTTGAGACCTGAGGGGAGGTCATTTGTTACCACAGCATAACTTTATTTGAGCTGACAGGTACAAATGCATCACTGCTAAAGTGAAAAATGTTTATATAGCACCTACAACTACACAGCAAATTTGAGAAATGTGGCATTTGCCATGGTGACCCCAAAAGTTAGGATTGAACATCCGCATTCGCTAGGAGAGGAAACTGAGGCTCAACATGGGTAAGTAGTTTGCCCCAGGCCTTTCTGCTGGGGAAGATGGCAGGGATGATTCAGGGTGCCTTCGTCTAGCAGAAATGCAATGGAATTTTCCTTTGGCAAAAGAGCTCTGTCAGAGGTGTCTCTCCTAGACAATCTTTTCTTCTCTGAGTCCCCTTCACCCCTTCATGCCCCAAGACCCCCCCGGAGTCCCTCCAGCCCGTTCCTGAAGGTTCTTCCAGCCAAATGCCAGATGATTGCCATTAAGGAATTAGCTGCTAACTAGAGGCGTTAACTGCTGATGAGAGTGCCAGCACTAAGGTATTAGCTAATAAGGATTAACACCTCTCCGGGTGTTGGCATATTAATAAGGGACCTCAGGAAGACCAAAACGAATTCAAGAGCCAGAGGAACAGAGCTCAAGAAGTGGCAGAATAATTTGGTTCTACAATTCTTTCTGCTTCTATTATGAGCTGAGCCCTGAGCTAAGACATGCAGTTAATGTGTTGCATATACATCGGGCTTTACACTGTACACAGCGCTTGGCAGTTTACAAAGCACTTCCTCATCTGTCATCTCCCTTGTTCTCCCTCATGTCCTGGTGAGATAAGCTTTGCTGCCCTCAATTTACTAGTGAGAAAGGTGAGGCTCAGAGAGGAGGAGTGAGGTACTCAAGGTCATGTCCTAGTGCATGGGGGCGTGGCTGGGCTTGCTCCCAGGGCTTGTCTGACTCTCCACCCAGTGTTCCTCCTGTGGTTCCCAACTCCCAATACAAGTGGAAAAGTGACCAGTGGGTGCCAGAGCATCTATGGGGCCCATGATTGATTCTGATCCCAAGGACTGAGGGCCAAGGCCAAGCTGGTTCCTAGAATATTTATGCCTAGTGGACTACCTTTTCTGGCCATACTATTCCTGATCTGTGTTATTCACTTTTAAAACTCAATTCAGGTATCACCTCCTCCTGGAAGCCTTCCCAGATGGTTATACAGGCTGCCACAATATATGGGGCATACCTTGATCTTATGCATTGCTTAGCATGGTCTCTGTAATAACATTTCTTTTTTTTTTTTTTTTGAGACAAAGCCTTAAGCTGTCACCCTGGGCAAAATGCCGTGGCACCACAGCTCACGGCAACCTCCAACTCCTGGGCTTAAGGATTCTCTTGTCTCAGCCTCCCAAGTAGCTGGGACTACAGGTGGCCACCACAACACCCAACCATTTTTTGGTTGTAGTTGTCATTGCTGTTTGGCAGGCCCGGGCTGGAGCATGGTCTCTTTATAGGCCAGAGAAATCTGTGTCCCCAGTGCCAAGCATGCTGCACAGAATGGAGGGAACTGCCACAAATACTTATTGAGTGAACGAATGAATGGATGACTCCCATAGTTTGCAGAGAGAACGCACCAAAGTGAACTCCATCACAAGACAGGATTTACACAAAATATGGTTAAAGTAAAATAAGACATAAACTATTCTCATTTTTCAAAAGCTCAATTAATATTTCACTATCTCCAAGAAGTAGTTGATATTTGCATCTTTCTGTGTCTCTATGAGCATGTTTACAGGCTATATTCCCCAGCCCAGCTGTTAAAGTATCTTCTGTGGACCAAGGCATGCTGCAGCAAGTGATCAGAGTACTTCAAGGGGGAAAAAAGGGAGAGTTCATGGCCAAGTATGTTTGGAAAGCCCTGAGTTGGATGCGTCTGTCTTGCAGGACTTCTCAGAGCCTTAGGGTAACATTTATTGCACATTTAGTGTATGCCAGGCACTGTGCTAAGCACTTTACATTCATTCATGCATTGGATTATATTCCACTTCCAGTGTGAGCTTCTTGAGGACAGGCACATGTCTGCCTTGTTCAACAGTGTATCCCCTAAGCCAGACACACTGTATTTACCCAATTAATGAATTAATTAACGAATGAATACATGTGGAGTACATATTGTTACAGTTCCCATTTGGTAGTTAAGAGAACCTGATCTGACTACAGAGCCTGGACTCTTACCCACTGTTGCTGCTTGTCTTCAGGGTGGTAATGTGCCTGGCAGATCTGTAGGAGAGGGTTCTTGCATGCAGCATTTCCAAACTTGATTTGCCTAAGAACCTTTCTCTCTTTTTCTTTTCTTTCTTTCTTTCTTTCTCTCTTTCTTTCTTTCTTTCTCTCTCTCTCTCTTTCTTTCTCGCTCTCTCTCTCCCCTTCCTTCCTTCCCTTGGTTACTTCCTTCTTTACTGTCTTTCTTTGTTTATTTCTCTCTCTCTCTCTCTCTCTCTCTCTCTCTCTCCTTCCTTCCTTCCATCCCCACCCTTCCTTCCTTCCTTCCTTCCTTCCTTCCTTCCTTCCTTCCTTCTTTCCTTTCATCCCCTCCCTGCCTCCCTTTCTTCCTTCCTTCCTCTCTTTTTCTGAGACAGAGTCTTACTTTATCTCCCTCAGTAGAGTGCGATGGCATCATAGCTCACAGCAACCTCAACTTCCTAAGTTCAAGATTCTCTTGCCTCAGCCTCCCGAGTAGCTGGGACTACAGGTGCCCACCACAACACCCGGCTATTTTTTTAAAGACGAGGGACTCGCTCTTGCTCAGGCTGGTTTTGAACTCCTGAGCTCAAGCAATCCATCTGCCTAGGCCTCCCAGAGCCACTGCACCAGGCCCAGAACCTTTCTTTTAAGGTTTATATTGCCAGAATAGTATCTAGAGGAACATACTCTGTGAAATAGCATTCTGAGCTCTGCAAGCTTTAAGAGTAGGCCACGGTGTCTCTGATTTGTGTCCCAGATCACAGCACATAGAGACCGCGGGGCAGGAAGGTATTGTTCTGCTCTGTCTACTCAGGGCAGCATCTGCAGCGGCTGCCTCTCCTCGGTGGCTCCGGGTCCTGCAGAGTGTCCCTCCCCCTGTGATTTCAGCTCCTTCCAGGCCTTCCCCAGTCTCATGACATCCCTTTCCCTTTTGGTCTTGGTGTTTGTCCTCCTAGTCACATGTTGCAGTGCTCACTAGTCTGTGTTGATGCCCTGGAAATGCTAGGTGGATACAGTTTATAGTATCTTCCTGCTATTGATCTTGTCTTTTTTTTTTTTTTTGAAACAGTTTCACTATAGTCACCCTGGGTAGAGTGCCATGTCATGGCTCACAGCAACCTCAAACTCTTGGGCTTGAGCAATCCTCTTGCCTCAGCTTCCTGATTAGCTGGGACTATCACCACCTGCCTTGATGCCCAGCTGGTTTTTCTATTTTTAGTAGACATGGGGTCCTGTTCTTGCTCAGGGTCATCTCAAACTCCTGAGCTCGAGTGATCCACTTGCTTCAGCCTCCCAGAGTGCTGGGAATATAGGGCTGAGCCACTGCACCTGGCCACAGCCACACTTTCAACTTCCAAACCACTGTAACTTTCCCCTGGATTAATGCTATCCAGGGAGCTGCCTGACGCAGCCCTGACTGACACAATCTCCTAAAATAACAGCAACTGTTTAATAATAAACACATACTAAGCATCATGGATGCATTAGCTCATTTAACCCTGGCAATAATCCTGAGAGGAGCTCTAATTGCCATCTCCATCTTACAGACAAGCCAATTGAGTCTGAAGGAGGTGAAGTAGTCTGTCCCAGGTCATATCATTAATAAATGGGAAGCTGAGATGCGACACACTGGGTCCAGAGTACCACCCCTGTCCCTAGATAACAGCTGGGGAGTCAGGATAACTGAGGAAGGCTCACTGTGCCTTTAAACTCCTGGAGTGAACTGGAGTTCTGAGGTCTTTTTTCTTGTCCTGCAGTGAGCTTCCCAGCCCTTGAGGTGTGCAAGCCAGGACTATAGCAACCCTTCACATGGCACTGGTCATCCCGTGGTTACCTGCCCAGTTGGGGTATTCAAGGCTCCCCAAAGTTGTAGCTACTAGTGCTGTCATCTAGACAGGGTCTTTCCCAGTCCCAATCAAATACCATCTCCCCTATGAAACAGCCCCAGAAGCCAAAGCAAGAAGGAGAATCCTTTTTCTAGCGCTTCCCAGCTTTTTAATTTTTTTTGTAGTGACAGAGTCTCACTTTATCGCCCTCGGTACAGTGATGTGGAGTCACACAGCTCACAGCAACCTCCAACTCCTGGGCTTAGGCAATTCTCTTGCCTCAGCCTCCTGAGTAGGTGGGACTACAGGCCCCGCCACAACGCCTGGCTATTTTTTTGTTTTGCAGTTTGGCCGGGGCCGGGTTTGAACCCGCCACCCTCAGTATATGGGGCCGGCGCCCTGCCCACTGAGCCACAGGCGCCGCCCACTGCCCAGCTTTTTATCTCAACTGAACAGAGCCAATCTTGTGTTGTCTGTCTGTGTCTTCTCTGGCCTGCTGGACTGGAAGCCTAGGAAGGCAGAAACTGGAACCAAGGAATGTACTCCTTTTTATAGCCAAGCACTTTGTGTGTAATAGATGTTTAAATGTGTTAGGTGAATGGATAGATGGATAAATGAGAAAGTAAAAGGAAAGAGGAAGGAAGGAAGGAAGGAAAGGAGAGAGAGGATGGATAGACTGATGGGAGGGAGGAGGGATGGACAGATATGAGTGGATGGATAGATGAGTGATGGGAGTATGGATCCATGAGCGGATGAAAAAATGGATAGATAGAAGGATAGATGAGGGGTGGGTGGGTGGATGAGGAAATGTATACAGAGAGATAGACAGTAGGTTGATTGATGGGTGTGAGGATGTGATGGTTGGAATAAGTGGGTGGATGGATGGATGGAGACACAGACTGGGTGGGTAGAGACCGTGAGGTGCTGTGCAGTGGATGGTTGAGAATTTCTGTGTCGGGACAACAGTCTGGGCAGAAGGTGGGCTTGATGTTCTGTTTGCACAATGCTTTGCATAAGATGAGAAACTAGCAATTATCTAAGTAAAAGAAACGAGGAAGAGGTGGCAGAGATTATGATGGAGTTAAGGCCTTGCTAAGCCGCTCGTTGGCACTCACACTACAGGTGTGTTGACAATGGTCTAAAATGTAGCAAGATTCTGAAAATTCGTGGCCCTAAGAAGACTCAAAACGTGTAAGCTTCCGTGTTTCTGAGACTTAGAATTTAAGACTCTGTGCCTTTAAGAGGTCTTTATTACTACCCATATGAGAGACATAGTACGTGCAAGGCATTGTTCTGAGCACTTTCCCAAGATTAGCTCCTTAAGTCCTCACAGCCACCTATGGTGGAGATACTATCATCATCCTGGTAGTGAGGCACAGAGATGTTAAGTTGTTTGTCTTAGATAGCACAGCAATACGTGGTAGGACTGGAATTTGAACCCAAGAAACTAGGCAGGATCCAGAGTCCATACCTTTAACCACTGCACAGTCCTACCCCAAGGAATGGAGGTTCTGCACATCTACGTTTTAGAGATTTAGTGCTCGAGGCTTGAATAGTCTGCAGTTCTGTGGCTGTAAGCATCTCCACACCCATGCCTTGCTCCTAGAGAAAGGAGAGAGAAAGAGGGGGAGGGCCTGGCTGGCTCCTGCGAGCACCAGCCCTGCTGATGTTAGGTGCCTGGCTGTCACTCTTCCTGTTAACCTTGGGGGAAAAACACATTTGTGGCAGATAACAGGCGCGAGGGTGTGCCGGCCCTCCACCCACTCTCAGGCCTGATGGATGGGCTACACGGGCCCCCCCTGACCTGTATGTGTACCGTTATCTGCTCAGCAGAGGGAAGCTGTTCATCACGCCGACAGCTCGGCAAGGCACACCTGCAGGGCCCGCATCACCCAGAACCACCAGCATCCCAGGAGGAAGAAGGGAAGTTATGGGCAGGGTGGAGCAGGAGAGACACAGAGGGGAGGGCCACGGGCCCAGTGGCAGCAGCACCCCTGGACCCAGGATTAACCCAGAGGGCAGCACTGAATTCTGGGCCTGATGCCTGGTTTCAGTTCCCAGTGGTAACTACATGTGGGCTGTGTGACCATGGGCTAGTCACTTACCCTCTCTGAGCTTAAAAGTGAGATTAAACTTTGCCAGAAACCTGGGGTGGGGTCCTGTTTTTCTTCTCCTCCTCATATTCCATATCCAGTCACTAGTTCTAGCAGATCTGCCTCCAAGTCCATCCTGATCCTGTCCTTTTCTCATCAACAGCTCCATGTGACCACCCTGGGTCAAGCCACCTGCATCTCTTCGTCTCTGCCTGGATGACACTTCAGCCTCCTCCCTATGCTCCTTGCTTCCTGTCCTGCCCCCTACACGCCATTCTTGACATTTTACAGTTCAGAGAGGTTATGTGACTAACCCATGGTCACACAGCACGTTCATGGTACCACCAGGAATGAAAGTCAAGCGTCATTCATACCCAGAAGTCAGTGCCACAGCAGCCAGAAGAATCTTGAGATCTTCTGATGAGATCACATCACTCCCCTGATGAAAACCCTCCAATGGTTTCCTGTCACACTTAGAAATCCAAACTCCTTGCCAGGGTCCTGCAAAATCAGGTCTCTCCCGCCTGGTCTATGATCACATCAGATCTCTTTGCTCATTTGCTCACCAAGTTCCAGCCACACTGCCGAACCCCCTCCCACCTCTTGGTGTTTGCACACGCTCTGTGCAAATGTTGCCTCTGTGGCCGTGGGAACATCCTTCCCCAGTCCTTAGCATGACGGGCCGAATCTCGGCTCAATGGTCACCTCCCCGGAAAGGTCTTACTGGCCTAAAATAAGACTCCAGTCACTGTCACAGACCCCCGTGTACTCCCTTCCCGACACTGTTACAACTTGAACCTCTCTTGTTTACTTGTGTGTTTATTTACTGTCTGCCTCTCCCACCAGGATGTAAGCTCCAGCCGTCTTGGGTTTTCATCTTACTCCCCACCGTGTTCCCGAGCTCTTCCTCAGTGCTAAACCAGACATTTTCTTCCATCCTACGGCCTCTGCACCGGCTGTCTCTCTGCCTGGGACCCTCTTCTCTCTCTTCTCCCGATTTACCTCCTCCTCACCCTACAGATTTATGGCAGAATGTATTTTCCAAAGGTAGTCTCGAAAATATCTCTCATCCAACATGTTCCTCATAAAAGATGACCTTGACACTCCTCTCAGAAGAAGGTGGGGGCCATATCCCTTCCCCTTATTTGGGGCAGGCTATGACTTGCTTGTAACCAATAGGACGCAATGTCAGTGACACTAACACTTCCGAGGTAAGGTCAAGGACACTGGTTCTGGACCCCTAAGCTGCCACAAAAGCAGTTTGACCGTCCTGAGGGCCCCACACTGTGAGGAGGCCACATGCAGAAGCCCTGAGGTCACCTGCAGGGAAGGAAAGAGAGCTCCTCGCTGCTCCAGCCCCAGCCACCTTCTGACTGAACCCTTGTGAGAGACCGAGTCGGAGCTGCTCCCCGGAGCCCTTCTGAATCCTTGATCACAGGCAATAACAAAACAATCACAGTAGTTTTAAGCCATTAGCTTTATTTGCTATGAACAATGAATAATCAGAAAAAGATCTCGGCTCATGTGCCACCTCTTCAGGGAAGCCCTCCCTGACTAGCAGCACCAGACCCTGTAGTTCCAGGTCCCTGCCGTTCCATTTTACTTTTTCTTTGAAATGTGTGACACAATTGGTAATTACACAGTTGTTCATATGATGGCTGATTTCTCTCTCTTTCTCTCTCTGTCTCTCTTTCTCTCTCTTTGTCTCTCTCTCTGTCTCCCTCTCTCTCTCCCACTGTCTCTCTCACTGAAATACAAGCTCTGGGAAGTAGAAGAGGCCGTATCTTCAGCAGTGAGCTGTGCCCAGTACATGGTAAGTGTTCAGTAAATACACTCAGTTAATGATTCCTCTCAGTTATTACACCTGCCTTATGAAGTGGGCTTTGGTATCCCTGTTTTGCAGACAAGGAAACTGAGACTCAGAGATGTTCAGCCCATGGCCACAGGCAGAACAGGATCCCAGCCTGATTCTCTCTGCCCTGCAGCCAGCGCCCACCTTCCAATCGGTGAAGGGATGGGTTACTGAGCTGGGGTCTTGGCAGTGGGAGCTGAGCTGAGAGGGCCCAGGTGTTTCTTTTCTTTTCTTTTTTTTTTTTTTTTTGAGGCAGAATCTCACTTTGTCACCCTCAGTAGAGTGCTGTGGCATCACAGCTCACAGCAACCTCCAACTCCTGGGCTTAGGCAATTCTCTTGCCTCAGTCTCCCGAGTAGCTGGGACTACAGGTGCCTGCCACAGTGCCTGGCTATTTTTTGTTGCAGTTTGGCCAGGGCCGGGTTTGAACCCACCACCTCGGTATATGGGGCTGGTACCCTACCCACTGAGCCACAGGTGCCACTCTCCAGGTGTTCTTTTATTTAACCTTTGTTTGACCTTTTGCTTTAATCTTTGGAGAAAAAGAGGCCCAAAGAGGAGAAGGAATTTGCCCAAATCACACAGCTCAGCAGTGTTCAAATGGAGACAAGACCCAGCTCCTGCCTTCCTGACCCAGAGGTCCTCTAGCTGTATCCTCAAACCTACCTGGACACCTGCCAGGTGCAAGCTCCAGACTAGACTCCAAGAGGGACAGAGACACAAAAATCAATTGTTTCTTGGGGAAAGGAGAACCCAAATTCCTATGTACAAAGCAAAAGGAAGGGGTGTCGCCTGTGGCTCTCTGAGTAGGGCGCTGGCCCCATATACCGAAGGTGGCGGGTTCAAACCCAGCCTCAGCCAAACTGCAAAAACAGAAAAATAGCTGGGCGTTGTGGCGGGCGCCTGTAGTCCCAGCTACTCAGGAGGTTGAGGCAAGAGAATCGCCTAAGCCCAGGAGTTGAGGTTGCTGTGAGCTATGTGACACCACGGCACTCCACCAAGGGCAATAAAGTGAGACTGTGTCTCTACCAAAAAAAAAAAAAAAAAGCAAAAGGAAGAAGAAGAGCAATTATTTATGGAAATTCTGTGTGGTCCAGACAATTTTCTCATTACGAGCCTGTGAGACACTATTATCTCTGCCTTTCATAAGAGGAAACTGAGACTTGGAAAGGTTTGAGGAATTATGCAAGGTCCTGAGGCTTATAATCGCCAGGTCAAGATTTGAATCCAGATCTATCTGTCACAAGGATGCCCTCCACAATGCCAGGCTGCCTCGCATGAGCTAAGCGAGACTCAAGGTCACACAAGCGAGGAGAATCATGGGAGACTGTGTGGAAGGGGGAGCATGTGAGCTGGGCCTTGAAAGAAGTAGCGTGGTTTCTGAAGACTCGGCTGGGGCGGGGAGTGGAGGCAGGGAGCATGGGCAGACACCTGAGGTGTATGCAATCTGAGGCTAGGAGGGTGGGCTGTGGTGGCCTTGCCAGCCAGGGCCAGGCATGCACCTTGCTATTCCTGCCCCTCACGGCCTCTGCAGCCCTAGTCACCTTCTCGGGCACCTCCCACCACTGCCGCCAGAGTAAGGACTGGAAAATAAATGAGTGTGTTTATGAAGCCCATAATGTTGCCAGCAAAACAAGGCACTCAGCAGAGCAGCTTGGCGCTTCTAATGGGATATTATTTATGTCATTTTCCTCCCGGCACTAGAGCCATTACCACCCGGGATGGTGCTCCGTCACCCTCCACTCCCCCAGTGATGTTCCAATGTCACGCTGAAGGATGCGCACGGCAGTCGTCATGGGTAGCACCCAGCTGCCAGCTCCCAGACCTGGGGTCGGGGAGGCAGGATAGGGCAGCCCCTACTCCCTGGGCCTCCTCCTGCCAGGGGCATCTAGCTCCTGCTGGGTTGTTCTCAGTGCTGAGAATCCTCCATGGCTCCTCAGTACCCTGTAGATAAAGCTTCATATCTTAGTCCAGAAGGCCTCTGGGCTTTGGTGCTTACCCACCTACCCAGTCTCAGCTCTGGCCACTTTGCATAAGTTCCATAATCAGACAGACTTGCTGTACCAGACCAGGTTCATGCATCTTCCCAGACTGACTCTACCCCACTTGTTCTCTCTTGCTCAATGGGGACCCAGCCTCTGCCTTTGCTTCCTCTTCTAGCCCAGCTGCCTCAGTCTTCCCACCTCCACCCCCCAACCCCGAGTAAGGACCAGCCTTGGGCACGGCCTCCATCACCCTGCCAAGTTGCAGCAGCTGATAGCTGGGTCCAAGACAATGTCAGGGAGGGTCTGGCTGTTTTCCCCACTGTTGCTTCCCCAATGGCTTCCTGGAGGGGCCAAGTAACAGCTCTCCTTGGAGCAAACTGGGAACATTGACAGTCACTTGAAAGGAAGGAGCTGGAAACATTATAAACAAAAAATTCTAGACCATTCTAAAAAAAAAAAGGAGGTTCTTCATGGCTCGTGTAACTTGTATATTTGCCATCCCAGGTGACCTTGCACCCAGTTGCATTACTGCAAAAAGATACATTTCTGTGGTCAGCTCAGAAGCAGATCACTTTGTGTTCACCTTCTCTCCTTCTCAGCCTCACTTCCGTCCCTCTCATTCTTCCTGCCCCAGGGTTGCACCTCCCTGTAAGGGACAATTTGCTCCAGCATTTGCGTTTGAGGAAACTTGGGTTAAGCCACCTGATTCAATCCCAACCTCATCACTTCCTTGCTGAAAGATCTGAGGCAAGTTAATGAACCTCTTTGACCCTCAATTTCTCAGAGATAAAATGGAGATGAGCACAACTCTTCCCAAAGTTGTTGGAAGTGCTCGGTAAATGTCAGGAATACTTGCATTCTCTCCACTGTGCACAGCTTCTCTTGCGTAGAGTCTGGTGGGTGCTATTTTCATGGCCAGGAACACTCACAACAATCCCGTTCCTCCTTCACGTCCACCTGAAATACCTGCCTCTAGAGAACAGTCTCTGCTTCCTAGATGGGTCAGCGCCCGCCCCCGCTGGACTCCCACCAACCACCATGCCATTTGCTTCCTCCCTGATTTCACTGAACATTGTACTGCATTTTCCTGCTTATCTGCCTCTCTCATTAGACCGGAAACTCCACATAGGCAGGATTGTGTCTTTTGCTCATTGTTATAACCCCAGTACCTGCCACAGTGCCTGGAATACAGTGTGTGCCATACCCTATAGTATATGTCATGCATTTTTCATGAGCAAATAAATGATCTTATTTAGTTATTGCCACAACTCTCTGTTGTAAGGATTGTCTCCTTTTCTTTTCTTTTCTTCTCTTCTTTTCGTTTTCCTCTCCTCTCCTCTTCTTTTCTTTTCTGTTAGGAGATGTGGTCTGCAGTAGCACCATCATAGCTGCACCATCACTGCCACCTCACGCAACCTCCCCCCTCGGCCTCCAAAAGTGCTAAGATTACAGGAATGAGTCACCCTGACTGGCCTTCCTTTTCGTTTTCTGATTTATTAATTTCCCTTTAATCTTTATAATTCCTTCCTTCCATTTCCTTTTAATTTATTTTGTTATATTTCTAGTATCTTAAAATTTTAATTAATTTATTTTTAGTCAATCTTGTTTTTCAAAAGTTCATTGAAGACTATAAATTTCCCTCTGAATACACTTTTGTCTGCATGCCATCCTTTTGGATGTAACATATTTTCATTGTCTTTCAGTTCTAAGTGGCTTGTATTTTACCTCATTTTACAAATAAGGAAACTGAGAGTCAAAGGGGTGAAGTGACTTGGTCAAGGCCACGGAATGATAGGGGGCAGAGCTGGGACTTGTTATCCTGAGTACTCTTTATCCAGTTTCCCTGGATGACAATAACATCTTGGGAAACTATAGTACAGTATTCCAACCAGAATTTTGACTGCTATAATCAATTCAGCCTGAAATAACAAAGTATCTTAGACTGGGTGACTTAAACAACAAACAGCAAACATTTACTTCTCATAGTTCTGGACACTGGACTTCTGAGATGAGGGTACCAGCATCATTGGGTTCTGGTGAGAGCCTTCTGGATTATACACTGCTTTCTGTTGTATTCTCACATGATGGAAAGAGAACTAAGTAACTCTCTGGTCTCCTTTCATGAGAACACTAATCCTATTCATAATGACTCTACCCTTGTGATCTAATCACCCCCAGTGGTCCTACCTCCTTATATCATCATGTTGGGATTAGCGTTTCAACATGAACTGGCAGGGCTGGTGGGGAGTGGAGGGGGATACAAACTTTTAGTTCATTGCGTGGACATACACTTCATTCATCTTATTCAGATTTTCCCAATTTTTTACTTGTGTTCATGGGTGTGGTGTGTGTGTGTGTGTGTGTGTGAGCGTGTGTTTCTGTTCCATTTTTCTCCCATGTCCCAAAGCTATTTGCACTTCCCAGTATCTCAGAATATCAAGCACCATTTCTGCCAAGCTACAGCTCTCACACTCTGTTCCTGGGAATGAGCCAAATTCTACTGTCCTTTCCTTTTGCCCTGGACCTGACCTCCAGCTGGGCTTCCCTTCAGGGATCCAGGCCCTTTATAATGACTGTACTTGGAGCCCAGCCCCATGCCTGTGGCCTTGGTAACTGACAGTTGGCATCTCCAAAACTTTCTCCTGGCCTCCCTTCCTACCTCTTCTCAGTCTTCTCCTCCAGATCACCCCTGAGCTGACCCCCTCCCTTTGCAAGTGGCTGGCTCATGTAGGGATGAAGCTGGGATCCTGCCCAGGGTGGCTTGAGGACACCCGAAATACCTACCAATCTCAGCAACTGTCATGGGGGCTGACAATTGGACTTGGGCTTCCACTAAGAAATCTTCTGGTGTTGCCTCCTGGACTTAAAGATGGGCAAACAACAACTGGGGCTTCCTTACTGTGCACCTACTAAGTGCTGGGCACTTTCACTTTCATAACTATTTGAATTCTCCTTATTTTGCAATAATCACAATTTATGAGTGAAGGAAACAGAGGCTCAGAGGGGAAAAGTGACTTGGCCTGGAACATAAAACTAATGAATTGAAAAGCTGAGATGAAAACACAGGTTGATCCAACTCCGCAAGCCGTGAGGTTGCCATGATACTTAATTTTTTTTTTTTTTGGCATGGTTTTTGGCCTGGGCTGGGTTTGAACCCACCACCTCTGGCATATGGGGCTGACACCCTATTCCTTTGAGCCACAGGCACTGCCTAGTACTTGGTTTTAAGATAGAAGACAAGGGCATCTCAGGCCCTGGAACTAGACTGTTTGGTTCCATGACTTCAATCCTCCCCCAGGCCTCAGTGTCCCAATCTGTAAAATGGGCATAATACTATCTTAGCACGTTTTAGCCCCATGTAACAGCTGAGTAGAAAATGAGGACTCAGAAGGTAAAGTAGATTTTTTAAGGGCCACTTTACCTCCCTACCCCTTACCATCAGGAAGGGGATGATGAGGGCAGGATTTGAACTCCACAGTGCCCAAACCAGGTGCTGAGTAGTTTCCACCTTACCTTCCTGTCCCCTTGACTTTGCAAGGAATCAGTGGGGTCAAGTCTGCAGCATAAAGACGTTTAGGTTAGGACTAAGAGAAAGTAAGTCTGGATCTGTGTCTGCTGGACAGGGTCTAGATTCTCAGGGGACTTTGTCCCTAGGCTTCAATCCAAGTTCCTGGAAGGGCCTTGTATGTGACTACAGGCACCTGTTGGCAGCCCAGAGGGCCTTCCTGTGTTTGAAGAAGTCAGAAGCAGAATCGGGAGGAAGCTTGTTGGGAAGAGGGCTCCCAGGAAAAAGAGAGAAAGAAGCATGCTGGGCCATGACCCAAAGATCCTGGTCTAGCTCAGACCCTGACCCCAGCCAGAGACCTAATGCAGACAAGACCTATGTTCACAGGCTGTCCCTGCCCTGTGTGTTCTCTGCCACTGACAATGGTATCGGGGGACCCTCACCACCAGCTTCCGACAGAGGAAGAGCTGAGTCCATGTATTCAGGCAGCTATAGGCTACATCTCACCTCGCGCCTCTGGGGACAGCTGGCCTCTAAGCCTGCTTTCTGCATCTGTAAGGTGCAGGTAATGAGTCCCAGCTAATGGAGAGTGGCATAGAGATCAGAGAGAAGGAATGTGAGAATTGTGCCACACAGGAGTAGATCTTGGTGGCACCCCTACCTGTTCCTGTGCTTGTAGGAAGGTACTTTGGAGAATCACATTATGGAAATCCACCTGCAAAGGGAGGTGGCAGGCTGAAGAAGTAGCACTTTGGGCTTAGACTCAGCTGTGCCCCACCCTTGCTCAAACCCCTTCCATGGCTCCCACACCCCGGGGACAGAGCCCAAATGCTTCCCTTCAGCTTGTGATTTCTTCTTCATTAGAGCACTTGCCTCCAGTCTGAGCTGTGAGGTCTTGGCGATCATAGGTGTGTGGCCATAGGAGCGCTCATAGGAGTGCTCCCAGGATGCGGCGCGATGCTGAAGCACTTTGGAATGCCTTCTCCCCTTGCCTCTTTGCACACCCTTTGGCCACCCCCTCTTGGCAGACTAAGAAACAGGGGCTCAGAGGCGTAGACAGCTCTCCTAAGGCCACACAGCAAGTAAGTCCAGGAGTTCTAATTCTGCCCAGTAATGGAAACTCCTCTGCTGTGCCCTTCCCTATGGCCCCCTCACTTCAGGGCGGGGAGGGGGCGTGGGGCTGTTTGGTCCACTTAGATTCCATCCACATTTGAGCTGGTAAGTTCACTTATTTGCTTCAAGGCATTTTGAATGAAATCTGAGAAAACAGAGGCTGAGAGGCATTCTCTACTTCATCAAGCTCCTACTAAGTCCAGGCGCTTGACCTAGTGCCCAGAGCTGATAGGTTCACTTATTTGCATCAAGGCATTTTGAATGAAGTCCAAGATAACAAAGAGGCTGAGGGGTTGCATTCTCTACTTCATCAAGCACCTACTAAGTCCAGGTGCTGTTCTAGGAGCTGGGAATAGAGCAGTGAACAAAACAGACACCAGCCTCCGCCCTCTAGGAGCCTAGAGCAGGGACACAGTCTGCTGGGGAGAAACAGACAATAGAAAAATAAGTAAGTAAAGCATCAATGGCAGGTGGTGACAGGGGCTGTGCAGGGAAGGAGAGGGGGGCGGGGCCGAGGGCAGGGCCATGGGCTTTAGGTGGGCACAGGTCCACAGGAGAGGCCGAAGATCCCTCTTCAGGGTCCACTGGGGGAAACTGGTCCGAGAGACGGAGCTCTCCACTCAGGGGTGAGAGGCTGCCTTAAGGAGCAGAGTTACAGAGTGCTGGGTGCAGGCTAAGCGGGGCCAAGGTCAGGTCCACTCACACCCCCTTTCCTTGCCCTTGCCCTCACTCTTCTCACCTCCCTGCCTGGCATCTAACAGGCTCAGAAAAATGGCCCACGGGAGGAGACTTGCAAGCTCCCTGCCTTGGCACTAAAAGCAGCAGCGTGACGAAACGGCTGGTGCTGTGTAGGCTGGAGCTACTGCTTCCGCTGGCCTTGTTTATGGTCCTCCTTGTCTTCACTCCTGCCTGCCAACCCGGAGCAGGGGTGTGGGGACTGGGAAGGGAGAGAAAGGCTGCTCTCTGCTTGTCTGATACACGGTGACCTTGAGGACAGCATCCCCAAGAGTTCCCAGAGGAGGGTGGACTTTGACCTGGGTCACTGCTTTTCAACTGGCAGCTCTGGTGCTAAGATTGCCTCTGCTAGGAAGCCCCAAACATCTCAGATTTGCTCAAGAGGAGGTACATAGGAGAGGGGACTAACATTCATGAAGACCTCCGTACCAAGTGTTTCTTTTAATGCTCACAATCGTCCCATTGCTACATTTTAGAAATGAGGAAACGAAGCTCAGAGAGGTTAATTAGTGAGTCCAAGGTCACAGTAATTAAAAGGCAGATCAAAACTTGAACTCAGATGAGTGTAATTATAAGATCTTCACTTTTCTCTCTAGATTGGGCTTCCAAGGTCACATTTTATCTGTCTTACATCTCTCAGGAAAGTTCAGGGCTGCAGGCAGGGTAGAATAGTGGTTAGCAGCCTGGGCTATGAGACTGAACAGGCCTTAAGTTATAGTCCTGACTGTGCGATATTACAACTCTGAGAGCTCAGGTCTCCAGCCCTCTCAGGGGCTCAGTTTCCCCATCTGTAAAGTGTACATAATAATAACCTTCTTGACCTGTTGTTAAGTGTGGATGACCTTTTGCTAGCAAAAATGTCTTTGGAGAAGGTGCTGTTGGGAGATAGTGTAGTTACAGCATGATCAAAATCCAGGAGAGAGTTAAGGAGAAAGGTGCTTTTATTGTTCTAGCAGCAGCAGCAGTGTCTTTGCAGCAAACTTCACCTGTTTATAGTCCATTAGAAGCCATTATTGCTGTGTCTGGGGCAGATGCACACCCCTGACCTTGACGCGTGTCTGACAGCTGCAGGCAGCAATCTAGGGAGCAGAAGTCATTATGGCAGCGTTTAAAGGGCCACAAGGGGCTGAGGGCCTCTTCCAGTGCCCTTCCTCCTCTCAACTCCTGGGCCATAGCCTCTGCCAGCCAGAAGACCAAGGAAGGGGGCTCAGCCTGAATTCCAGGTGCTCAGGCATCCCCCAGAACTCTTGGGGGTCTCCGGATCACCTCTTTGAGTTTGCAACCTTAGTAGGTTAACAGTGATGATGAAAAAACACACAGACAGTTAGGGCTACAGGGACATCTGAGGAGTTGAATCCAACCCTGTTCTTGCGTTCAGGGAAAGGAAGGAACCATGCTCAAGGTCAGAAGAAGAGAGTCGAATAAGAATGGAGCTCCTAGGACTCCCAGCCTAGGCTTTGAGATGAGAATGGCAGGAATTCCAGGCAGTGACCAGTGGCTGTTGGCAATAGGGTTGGGCAGAGAGACAGAGTAGGATTGGACACTTACATCATGTTGCACCGGCAGCTGCCACCTCTGGCTTCAAAACAGGCGACATTGAACATGGCTGGCTCCAAGCCAAACTTCTTCCCGTCAGCTTCCAAGCCTGTGAGAGAGAAGGAGAGAGGCTATAAGAGAGTCAGTGACAATGGCTGCAAGATTCAAAATCATCAAGTTTGTCTCAAAGATCTTGTCTTCCTTTTGTGTCCAAATCCCCTTTACTGCTATTTTATGGCTTTTCTCCAAAGCATTTAGTGCCCCCCAAATTGTTCTCAGAAAAGAATTGAAATGTCATTCATACTCAAGTGTAAATGACTGACAAAAGCTCTAACGCAGTGGCACTCCCTTATATTTTAGCAGAACTTCAAGAAAGAAGCAGAAAGAGAGGCACATATCTTCCCTTCCTCACCTAATTATCACCCCTTCTTTCACTGGGAAGTCCCATCCTTCAGGCCTTGGCTCAAGGGTCTCTTTCTCTAGGAAGCCATGTTTAATCCCCCCAACTGACCTCAGTCCTCTGGTGTACACCTTCACAGAACCAAGTGCCTTCTCCTCAGAGACGTTTGTCTTTGAAGACAAATTATTTGACAAACATCTGTCACCCCTACTAGAACATTTGTCACCGCCTATGAGGTCCTTAAGAGCACATTGCTCACCAGTGTATCTCCAGGACCTTGTAAAGTCCCTGGAACATAGTAGATATTCAACAAATACCTTTTGAATGAATAGAGGAATTTTTAAATAAAAGACACTCGAGGTGGCAATAAAGTCTTGACTCCGCCTTCAGTTCATGCAAACTGCTCAGCCCCCTTAAAGGAGTAACTCTCTCCCATGACTGCAGTGGATCCTGTTAGCACCTCATTCGTGCCACCTTCTCCAGGCAGGTGCACCTGCTGCTGTAGGATTAAATGCCCCTTCATTGCTGCTAATCACCCTCTACTGATCAGGGTCATCTCTTTGGGGCAGTTGCCTGCTTCTTTCCCCACTCTGGATCATCCCTCAGCCAGCGATGGGATACACTGACAACTCGGGTGCAAGGCAAGTCCCTGTTTCTGGGCAGGGACAACTCTGTGGTTGAACTTCTACTGCAGGCCAAGGACAGACTGTACCTGAAATAACATTCTCACTGATCTTCCCTTTCCGTCTTCTGCTCCCCTCTCTCCGTTGCCAGATTTTCTTGGGGGCACTTCCTCAATAAACCCTGTGCAGAGAATCTCTCTGAGAGACCTGATCTGAGACAAGAATTTCCCAGGTCTGCTAGATTAAGAACTTTTCTCTTTTGGTGAATTGATCATTATTAAGCTCCTCCTGTGTTCCAGGGTGTATGCTCGATGCTCTACAACTGCCACTTAAGTGTCACACTCACTTGGTGAGATAGGCACCATTGTTATCCTCATGTCAGGAAGAAACTGAGGGCCAAAGAGAATGCTTGATCTGCTAAGGTAATACAGCTGACAAGTAATGGAACAGGGATTTGAACCCAATTCAAACGATGCCAACCTCTTGTTGGAATATAGGGCGACCAGAGCTGCAATAGCACGGAAGAAAGAGGAACTGACATTATCAGGAGTTGGGAAGTATAGTGGTAAGGAAGTCTTCATAAAGGAGGAAATATTTGAGTCTTAACGTCTTGAGTCTTGAAGAATGACGCTTTCTAGGTAGACACAGGAGAGGGAGGACAGGCAAGGCACAGAGAACAGCATGTGCAAAGGCTGAAAGGCAGAAATAAGCACATATCTCATGTGGATTCAGCAAAGTGTGTGAGAAATATTGAGAGATATACAGATCCTAAAAGGCTTTGGGTACTAAGGTAAGGAAACGGGACTTTGTCCAATAGGACACTGAAGGCCTATAGGATGTTGAGCTTTAAATCGAGGAGTAACATAGTATATTTCCATTAAGGAAACTTCTCTAGTGGGCAGAATGGATGACGGATTGGAAAGGAAGACTGGAGGCCAGGTGGCTATTTAGGGAAAAGGGGACACGGTATTTTAAAGCTGTGGGGATAAAGAAAAGTATGTCAAGTCTTAGAGAGTGATTTGGGAGATAAAAATTACAGGTTTGGGATGGTAGATATGAGAGATGGAGGAGAAATCTGGGATAATGCCCAGGAGTTGGCCTGAGTTGCGCCACTTGGTAAAGAGAAAAGGTGGGGCAGGTTTGGATATTCTAACCCACATGCGAATCTGAGGTGTCCACCCGGGGGTGATGTTCGGGAGGCGGTAGATAAATGGTCCATCCCTCCTGAGGCTCAGAGAGAGGTAGAAGTCGAAGTTCTGCATCAAAAACCGTGATTGGCTCTTTGTGACATCATAGAAATGGGGATAGGGTAATAAAAGAAGCCCTTGACCATAAAAATATTGAGAGTAACTGCCTTAACCCAGTTTTTCATGTTGAACTTGCTGTCCCAGGTGAGCTTGCCGGGACTGAATTCTTTCAATCTAAGCTCTTTGAACTTTTTCTGCTTCTTGAGGATCATAAGCTTCCTGCTGCAGCCCCCAACCCTTTATCAACTTCCCCCTGTGCACACACGGCCTTTCCAAAAAAAGAAAGAAGGAAAGAAAGAAAGAAACGGCAGAATGGATGATTTGGGAGCTGAAAACCTCCAAATGGGGAGGTTATATCCTAGAGACAGCAGCATCAATCACCACATTTTCATTATTAAGTAACATTGTGGTACGCTGGGCTGATTCTGCACCTTATCTGAACCTAGCAGCTGTGCCCTAAATTCCAGCCGTGGCGCCTGTCTGCAGGAATTCAGTTGCCTGTGTTTAAAATGAGTGTTAGCATCTATCATTTCTCCACACCAAATGGTTTTGTGTCAGTGGTTGGCAGTGCTAATCTGTCACTGGGGTACTCCACTGCCCAGCTCGATACCCTCTTCGTCACTGTTGGGGGGAAGGGGACAAGAGGCCCCCAGGATGGGGGAAATGTCACTGTGAGGACAATTGCAACATTTGGGACTCTTTCACACGAAAGGGGGGGAAGCCATCTGTGTCTATTGCAGATTCGACTTCCTGTACCACTGATTTTGGGCAGTCAGGGCTCTTGCATCATTCATTCTTTGGGTCAATGGAGACGTTACAGGAAAAAGCATCTGGCCGTGGTGCTGAATGGCTTCGGTACTGTCTGCAGTCTTTCAGTTCTCAAGGGTGTAGAACCATACAGCATGTGTGTGCTGAAGAAGACTTTCGACTATCTGGTCTGGTATGTCTCAGCCTCTTTGGGCAGCCATAAACCTTTCAATATATATAAACAATCTCATGGACCTGATACCCAGAAAATATTAAAAGCTCAAACTTTTTTCATACATACCAAAATTAGCTTACTATTTCATGGGGCTCATAAACACTTGGTTAAGAATCCCAGATATCATTTAATCTTCTTTTACAGATGCAGAGGCTGAGCTTCAAAGAGATGAAGTTATTTGTAAAAATATTCAGAGTGAATAGGCAGAATTTTGAGTGAGAGGAATGAAGGAATCTAAAGCAATGGGGTATAGTTGAAAAAGAAGAGCAAAAAACCTCTAAGTTTGAATCTGCTTCACAATGAATAACTACTAGTTGATCTACTCTCCAAATATTCAGTTTTCTCATCTGTGAAACCAGACAATAATATCTAGACTGTAGTGTAGCAGCAAGGATTGGTGTCGATGGGAGTAACGTGCTGGGGTGGATGCTGCAGTGTGCCCCTAGATCCCCCTTTGGAACTGAAAGGTTTATTCTACCATCTACTGGGAGGGTCAGTGGTAGAAAGCCATCAGCTGTCAGTCCCCTACAGGGAGTTTCCTCAGCTGAAGAAAGTTGCTTTACTCACAGTAACCGATGGATACAGCAATGTAAAAGCCCTTCCCAGCTCTGAACAACTCTGAACTATCCCAGCCTCAGAACCATCCACAGTGCTGGCTGATGACTCTGTTGAGGCCATATCACAACTCTGCTTCTCTGCTCAATCCCACTTTTTTCCCTTCTCATCCACAGGTTCTGACACCCTAAAACACCCTAATAAGTAGCCTGCATGCTGATCTCCATCTCCAAGCCTGCCTCCCAGGAAATCCAATACATGATACATGACTACAGCAGTTGTGGTTGGTTAGAAGGCTCCAGGGTGTCTTCCTGATGTTCTTGTTTTACATTAATTTGAGTTTAGAAACCAGGATTTCTGACTTTAGGTCAAGTGTTTTCCTGGAACAAAGATCTATCAGTTCTAGTCTTTCCATTGTCCCGGTTCTCTCCTCTTCACCCATTGGCTCAGTGCCTCTGGGAAGATAGTACTTGGGCTACTGAGATTCCTTCAGTCCAAGCCTCTGGCTCCAGGTAGCAGAATGCTTCAAGCAGACTCGACTCTTGGAACACTTTACAAAGTATCATTCAGGTGTCCCTCCCCCAATTCCTGACCTACCCTAGAGATGTTTTCTTGCCTTTCCTTATCCACTGAGTTCCCAAGAGATGCCTGAGCAGGTAGCAATGCCTGCAACTGGAAAACTCACATGTTCAGCTCTCAGCTAGTGGTTGCTGAGCATATACTGCATGTAAGGCCCCGTGCTCTGGGGAAAATGTGTCTTGTCTTGTCCTAGGGGGCCCCAGAATAGATATACTCACTCATTAAGTCAGCCCTTCAACTAATATTTATGGGGTCAGATCCTCTGTGCTGCCCTGGGGAGATAAGGGTGACCAAGAAAGATGTGGTCCCTGCCCTAAAAAGATCACAGCTGAGTGCCACCCATTCTAATCAGTTTTTCCTAGGGTTTTGTCCCCCTTCCTGATTGTCAAGGAGCCCTTCCTTGCGCTAATCACAATCCCTCTGGATTTAAACTTGTCACATGGCTGGTTGTTTTCTCATTCAGTATGACTCTTACCTCACTTTTAAAATGCCTCCTGCCCACAAGACCTTAAAGATCTCTCAGTTATCCTCTCCACAATCAGAATCATCTTCTTAGGACAACTCTAGGCTGACTCAGATAGTAAAGAAGCTAAGGTCAGAAGACCATTCACAACATTGGTTCATTGGCATCACTTGGTGACCAGCTGATGCCTCTTCCTATTCACCCATCCTCCAGATCTGAACCTAGATGGTGGGTGAGACCACCCATCACTGGTTCAAAGCATCATTTTCCTTTGCGGAGGACTATGTTGCTGTTCTTGGTATTCCTTGGCAAGGAGTAATCAATACTTCCTTTAATGAAGATTAGAAAATTGAAGCACAAAGCTGGGAAATGACTTGATCAAGGTCATCCTACTTATTCCCCTGAGGCTAAAATTCTGCCATTAAACTGAAGGTGAGAGACTTATGCATGCAAACACACAGTCAAGAAGAGCAAGTAAGTGACAGATAAGAAGAAAGGCAAAGATGAGGGGCAGAGAGAAATACCTATGGGGGACGGAATGAGACAGAGAGGCGGAAGAAACGTGAAGGAGAGAGTCAGCCCAAATGATGGCTTCTTTGCTTTCCTGAAGCATTTATCTTTCATTTGACCTTCCAAGAGTCTATTTGTGTTTAGATTTTAAATGGAGAATTGTTTTCTTTTTAAAAAAGCATCCCTGTGCAGTTAGCACGGTTTTATATTAATTTCTATTCATGCCAGTGGCTTTAGTATTTATTCTCCTCCAAAATCACTGAGTTGGAAGGGACAGAGTGAAAGTCATTTGGCTTTGTGTTTGTTTGGACTCAGATCCTGAGGCCCAAGGGGTGGGGTAGGGGTTGCATCAGGCTGAAAACTGGAGGGCAGGGAAGAGTGTTGCAAGTACCTGCTTCTGCCCAAACCATATCACGACCGAGTTGGCAGTTCTGAAGCCCCCTGGGAGGACAGCTGGTGTAGAGGCAGGTCCACAAACCCCCTGGAATACAGACATTTAGCATCCTAGAATTGGTGCTTGGACTGGACCTTGAAGCTTATGGTAAATTGAGAGTCAGTGTGGCTGGAAAGTTGAGTTTGGGCCTTGGTATCTATCTGGCTATCTCGGTGGATGTCTCAACTTCACCACATACGGGCTGCATGATGTTAAGCCAGTAGCTTTACTTACCTCTCTGGGTCTCAGGTGTTCTCATCTGCAAAATGGGCTCAGTAAGAATGATGACCTAGGGCCGATGTGAGGATTGAGGAGGTGACTGCTCATGAAGAGCTTTGTTTAGCACTCAACAAAATTTTAAAGCATTTACCATTCATTTGACCTCTGGGTTGAATGAAGCATTTATCTTTCATTTGATCTGTGGGTTGAATGAATATAGTTCATGCGCTTGCATAGGAATTCTGCAAGTGGAAGAGGCATGGAAGGGTGACCCCCATGGGACCTGGGCTCTGGAAACAGATAGACTTTGGTTCATACCTGTTGTAGCTGCCTGGGTTTCTGTCCAGGCTTCACCACTTCCTGGCTGTGCAACCTCTGACCAGTCAGTTTTCTTCTTTAAGGCTCTATTTGTTAATATTTAAAATGGAGATGGTAATAATACCTATCTCATCATGTTGCTGGGAAGACTAACAATGCACACATAAAGGGCTTAGTAAGTTCCCTGGCATGCAATAAGCGCTCAAAGAGTGTCAGTCTAAAACAAAACACATCCCATCCCATACATAAGAACTCACAAAGCGGAGAAATGCAGCTGCAGCCTTTGCAACTAAAGGGAATAGTGAGTGCCAAGGGCCAGAGGCACAAACAGGCACAGAATGACAAGGAGACTGGAAACAAAAAGGTGTGGCTGAAGCAAAGAGCAAGTGGTCGAAGCTGAGATGGAGAAGCCGGCAGGCAGGAAGCCGTACAGAGCCTTAAATGCCTGGCTAGGGAAGCCATGAGCAGGTGCCCAGGGTTTTAAGCAAGGGAGGGGCATGGCCTTATTCAGACAAACCAAGCCCTTAGTCCGCATGAGAGCCTTAGCAATCAGGGCCAGATGTCTCATTACATGGATGGGAAAACCAAGGTCCCATGTGGGGAAGGACTTGCCTGTCCCTAGCAGCTGGAAGGTCAGAAAACTGGGCTTGGCCCAACCACCTCTCTTCTCCTACTCCTGGGCTCGGTGAAGGCAGGAGAGGTCCAGCATCCAGGGACACCACTGGAGCAAGGAAGTGGGTACTACATAACAAACAGCCAGAAAAATCTCCATGTTAAACTAGAAGAAGTATTTAATTAGCTCACAAGTCTGTGGGTCAGCTAGGGTAGCTTGGCTGGGCTGGCTCAGCTCTGCTCTATCCCCCCACCCCCCCAACCCCTCACCCCACCCTCACCGCCCCACCCCCGGGAGCAGCAGGCTGGACTGGCATGTGCTTGTGGGAATGGCAGAGGTACAGGCAGGCAAGTTCAACCATGCAAGGGCTTTACAAGCCTCAGCTCCATACAGTGCTGCTCTCATCCCATTGGCCAGAGCGAGTCAGCTTGCATCATGGTGGGAGGGCCCAGCAAGGTGACCTGGTAAAGGATGTGGATATACAAGTGAGGATATGCCAGGGAGGAAGTAAAGAGTTGGATTCATCATCATAATCCATTCTACCCCAGGCCCTCTTTCTGCCCTCAGATGTCCATTTGTTACCCTAGTCGTGGCCCCCAGGAGGGGAAGGCTATCAGCACTTCCTGAGCACACATGCCACAGCCTCTCCACACCCACACACTCACACTCCTTCGTGTCTCCTTAGAGATACCTTCCCCAACGACCCGAGTCTCTGGTTATCCTCTTTCACCAAAAAGTGTTTCTTTTCTTTGCAGCTCTGATCATTGTTTGCAATTGTGTACGAATTTGTTTGTTTGATTCATGCCTGTCTCTCTTTCAAGCCTGTGAGCTCTATAAGTGAGCTTGTACAGGGCCTTCCACGTGGTGAACAAATATGTGTCGAAAGGAAAGAAAGAGGGAATGAGAAAGGACGAAGGGAAGGAGAAAGGAAGGGAGAGAAGGAAGGAGGAAGTGACTATAAGAGTCCTCTGCGGGGTGGCGCCTGTGGCTCAAAGGAGTAGGGTACCAGCCCCATATACCGGAGGTGGCAGGTGGCAGGTTCAAACCCGGCCCTGGCCAAAAACTGCAAAAAAAAAAAAAAGAGAGAGAGAGAAGAGAGAGTTCTTTGCACCCATTTCACAGATCCAAAGTGAAGTCCCTTACTCACAGGCCTGTAGCCACACTAGGAAGCAGTGATGTAAACCCAGGCCTAAAAGATCCTCCTCTACTCTTCCCTCTGGGCCACTAATTAGCAAAAATTATCTTAACAGTACAAAAGATTAATATATAGTTGATCATGTAGCCCAGCACAGAGCTTAAGCAGTAAAACATCATGGGGACTTTTAAGAGCCCCTGAGCTCCCCTTCGGGGCCCCCTTCTTCCTTCTCTGCCTCCACAGACCACCACCCACAATTGACTGTTTAGCACTTTCATGCACATTGTTATGCGTTTACTCGGGTGTGTATGCTCAAACCATAATGTATTATTTTATGTTTTAAGACTTTATATAAACAGCATTATCCTCTGTATCTTTCTGCAACCTACTTGTTTTCTCTCAATATTACGTTCTTAAGCTCCATCCCAGTAGCTCTATTTCCCTCATTTTCACTGTTGGATATTGGTCCCTTGTATGAGTAACCCGTGGTTTATTTATCCATCCTCCACACTGATGGACATTTAGGTGCTTTCAGCTTTATGCAATGTGTAAACCTTTCCTTGAAAGAAATATTTGGTGGAAGCTCAAACGTATAAAGCAAATAAAAGCAGAAATGCTTCATCTGAGTCGAGGAAAAACTGCCCCAAGGAACCATGATGGGGTTCTGCTACCAGTCTACAGATGTTCTCTGGGGCCTTCCTTCCTGTTAGGTCTGGGCAGCAGATAGAGGAGGAGGGGCAAAGGGAGGGAGGATGTTGAGTCTGTAGGTTCAGAGGAGGCCCAGACATTCGCTGTTGAGTCTTCCCTGCAGCGCACACACGTGCTTTCCAGGCACACACCATGCTTATTCACCTCTGTGCTGTTCATGATGCCTGGTGCATTTTCCTTTCCCTTCCTCAAACCCTACCCTTCACTCAAGGTCCAGTTCCAGCCTCACCTCCTCCATAAAACCTTTTCTAATTGTCCCAGCCTGAGGTCATCTCTCCTAGACACCTCATCCCCATCTGTGCATTGAGACAAATAAAAATTAGACTTGTTCAGATGCTTGTGGCTGCTAAGTCAAGGCCAATGTCACTGTCTTAGCCTGAACTCTGTATGCTCAACAGATGACTCAACTGTTCCACATAGATGCCTCACAGCAAGTCCCAGATCAAGCTCCCCATTGCCCCTCCAAGCATGCTGATCCTCAAGTTTTCTGAGACTGGGGGGACAGACCCCACTATGTACCCTGCTGCCAAGCCCAAACTCAATATTATGTTTGTGACCTTCAAGGTCCTGCGTGGCCTGGGCTCTGCTCATCTTGCTGTCACTCTTCCTCTTTGGCCTAACCCTACCTCATGTGTGCCCTGGCCCCTCCACACCCATCCCCAGCAGGCTCCTCACCAGCCCCTCCATGGCCAAGGCACCTCTGCCTCCCAGCCGTTTGTCTCCAACTCCTCTCTAGCACCACGTCCAGCCGCCACCCTCTCTCTTACACAACTACAAAAACTGCCTCTTTGGTCCCCCTGCTTCTATTCTTGCATTCCCACAGTCCATTTTCCAGACATTAGCCAAAGAGACCTTTTAATAATACAAACATCATGTTAAGTGAAATAAGCCAGGAACAGAAAATCAGGCACTGCTTGTTCTCATTCATTTGTAGAAGCTAAAGAAAGTTGATCTTGTAGAAGTAAAAAGGGATAACAGAGGACACTAGAGGCTGGGAAGGGTAGGAGTAAGGGAGGGAAAGATATGTGTTAAAGGATACAGAATTACAGCTAGATAGGAGGAATCAATTCTAGTGTTCTATACCACTGTAGGATGACTATAGTTAACAAGAATATATAGCTTCAAGTAGCTAGAAGGATAGTGAACATTCCCAACACAGAGAAATGATAATAAATGTTTGAGATGATGGATATGCTAATTGCCCTGATCTAATCACCATACATTATACTTGTATGTACTACAATATAACTACGTGCCCCTTATATACGTACAATTATTATGTATCAATTAACAGCACAAAGTTAAATTTAAAAAGAGAATACAAACCAGACCGTGTTGCTTCTTGTTAAACTCCTATAATGGCTTCCCAGTGCTCTTAAGAGGAAACCAAACTCAATATTATGTTCATGACCTTCAAGACCCTGTGTGGCCTGGGCTCTGCTCATCTCCCAGCCTCATCTTGCTCTCACCCCTCTTCTTTGGCCTTACCCTACCTCGCGTGTGCCCTGGCCCCTCCACACCCACCCCAGTGTTCTCCACCTAGACCATTCTCTCTGGTTCACTGATTAGTTAACTCTTACCCTTCATCAGGTCTCCACTCAAAAGTTACCTCCTCAATCAAAGCCAGTCAGACTCCCAGTATGATGGGCTAAGATCCCCAGGGACCCCTTCTGTATGGCATCCAGCACAGCTGTCATTTCACATTTTTGTGTTTGGTTCTTAGATTAATGTCTGTCTTTCCCCTAGAATGTGACCCCCAGGAGGGCAGGGACTAAGTGTTGTTCACTGCTATATCCCTAGAGCTCAGTTTAGCATCAGGCTCAAAAATATTTGTTGAATAAATGAAAAAATAGAGCTTCAATAAATATGTGAGCAGAGGCATACCACCTGAGGCTCACAAGATTATGGAGGGAGAATTGGCAGGATGAGGATATTGATCAGATGGAGTAGGGAGAGAGGGAGGAGCAAGGAAGAAGGAGGCATCAGTCTCAATCACCTGCTTTCAATTGGACCAAAGTGTGAATCCCAATATTGCTGCTTACTGGGAAGACCTAGGGAAGCAACTTCATTTTGCTGAGCTTTGAAACAAAACTCTTTTTTTTGTTTTTGTTTTTGTTTTGAGACAGAACCTCAAGCTGTCACCCTGAATAGAGTGCTATGGCATAACAGCTCACAGCAACCTGCAATTCCTGGGCTCAAGTGAGTCTCCTGCCTCTGCCTCCCAAGTAGCTGGGACTACAGGCGCCCGCCACAACGCCTGGCCATTTTTTGGTTGCAGCCGTCTTTGTTGTTTGGTGGGTCCGGGCTGGATTCGAACCACTAGCTCAGGTGTATGTGGCTGGCGCCTTAGCCCGTTGAGCCACAGGCGCCAAGCCTTGAAACAAAACTCTTAAGAGTAGTCTGTACCGGTGCTTCCCAGAATCTCCGTGATGAAGAATCAGATTTCTTTCTCTAATCTGTTGTGAATATTCTTTTAGTCTCTACCCTGTAATTGGATGTTACGGCAATATCAAATTATTGTAAAGACTTCTAAACTCTCACTTTATATGTGCTGTCTCCAACTCCTCCCATCCCCGTTCTCTCTCTCGCTTTTAAAAATAATTTATTTAGATGTAATTTCAGGCCGGTGCAGTGGCTCATGCCTGTAATCCTAGCACTCTGGGAGGCTGAGGTAGGAGGATCACTTGCACTCGGGAGTTTGACACCAACCTGGGTAAGAGTGAGACCTCATCTGTATTAAAAATAGAAAAATTAACTGGATATGGTGGCTCACACCTATAATCCTAACACTCTGGGAGGCTGAGGCAGGTAGATTGCTTGAGCTCAGGAGTTGGAAATCAGCCTGAGCAACAGGGAGACCCTGTTTCCACTAAAAATAGAAAAATTAGCCAGGCGTTTTGGTGGGTGCCTATAATCCCAGCTACTTGGAAGGCCGAGGCAGGAGGATCACTTGAACCCAGGAGTTTGAAATTGTGAGCTAGGACACCATGGTACTCTAGCCTGGGCAACAGACTGAGACTGTCTAAAAAAAAGAAAGAAAGAATTTCAAACTCACAAAAATTATACAAACAACCACATATCCTCCTTCACTAAAATTCCTGAGTTTAACTATAGTAAAATTAACAGTTTACCACATCATTTCCTTTCTACACACTCACAACCACCCCCCTCCTACACAATCCTTTTCAGAATCATTTGAGAGTAAGTTGACGACATGGTGCCTATCAGCCCTAAATACTCCAGTGCGTATACACAGGGCATCCATAAAGTTTATGTGCAATTTATGGACACTCCCCCAAACAGGGCACTGTCTTGTACAACTTCATTACAACCATCCACATCTGGAAGTCAATGCCAAGGCAATATCCCCATCCAATCCATGGACCCCTCTAATTTTTCCAAGGGTCCTAACAGTGTCTCATCTTCTTTTCTGGTCTAAAACCTCACACAAAATTATGGGTTGCAGTTAGTTGTCTATATCAGTATGGACTGATGGATTTCTATTTTAGTCAGTGTACAAGGTCTGACAATTAAGTTCATGAACTCATCCTAGAAAAAGTTTTATATACCTTATCGCTGACTATCACAATGGTCCCCTTTATAGTACTCCCCTTGCTAAACTATGCACAGATACCAGTCCCTAATCCACCTTTCAAAGTAATTTGGGAAGTTTTTTTCTGGAGTAGCCATCAGAACTGTTGTCATATTACCCTTGATGTCCTGAATGTCATTAAAATGTCTTCCCTTCAATATTTCTGTTATCTTCAGGTAAAGAAAAACATAATTAGGGGCCAGATGAAGTGATTAGGTTGTTCCAATACAGTTACTTGTTTACCAGCTAAAAATTCCCTCCCAGACAGTGCTTGCTGTGTGAGCTGGTGCATTGTTGTGATGCAAGAGTCATGAGTTGTTGGCTAAGATTTTCAGTTAAGATTTCCTAACTGTTTACTTGATCAACTATGCTTCTCATAGTCATCCAACCATTTTGGTGCATAATTTGACAAATTTTTGCAATATTTTCATTAGTTCTGTTCATTACTAGCTGCCCTGACCGCTCTCCATCAGTGATGCATTCTCTTCCCTCAGAAAAATGCTTAATCCATTTGTACACTGCCTTTTTCTTCATGGCATTATCCTCACAAACTTGGAATAACATGTCCCAGACTTCACTTCCACTCTTGTGAAGTTTAACAAGAAATTTACAAATGTTTGTTCATTGCTTTAATTCAAGCTCCAACATTTTCACAATGACTCACCAAAACACACAACAACAATAATGAACCACCACTCAGCAAGATACCGCTACATATCTACCTGAACACAGCTGTGAGATGCTGATACACCAAGGCTATGAAACCTTACTGAGTTGTTTGTACAATGCAGCCAATGTAAGTGCACAGTGGTAAGTTCACTGACTTAATTGTCACTCCTCATATTTTAATTTGTTACTATCATTATTTGTTTTTAGGCTCAAATCACCCAGAATTGACCAATAGGAGACACTTTAAATTGGGTCCTATGGTTCTTTAGTGGAGCATTTAAAAACCAAGAGTTGAGTATTTGATGCGCTAATTGTTAGTGGGTATCACTGCTTCCAGATTCTACTGATATTCATCTATAACCATTAGTTCACATGAATACCTCCAATTCAAATCTAATACCTCAAGTTTCTTTCTAGCTTGCAAAAGGTAGCTGCTATTAGCCTTTGCTTGTATGCTCGGTCCCCCATATGTGAACAATGCCTCAACCACACTGACATCCATGGTTTTATTGACTTTTTAGGCCTTGGAAGTGCTGTCAGCTCCAGGAGAAAGGAAAGAAAGAGAAGGGAGAGAGAGGGGGGAGGAGAAGAAAGTAAGAGGAAGAGGAATATGTAGAAGAAGAATCTTCCATTATCTCTTAAGCCCACTCCAGTCAGGCTTAACTCCCTACCATTCCTCCAACACTGCTTTGGTCAAAGTCACCAATCACTTGCAAGCTGCTAAATCCAAAGGTTAGTTCTCATCTTACTTGCCTCAAAGATGAAAACAAATACGACTGATCACGCTTTTCTTTTGGAAACACTATCTTCACTTGGCTTTGCCTGGTTTTCCTCCCATCTCACTAGCAGCTGCACCCTTTGTGAGCACCTCAGCTCCCCACCTATTCATTCTGGGGGTCCTGGGGCTCAGTCCTTGGTCCTTTTCTCTTCTTCATCTATTTTCACTGCTTTTCTGATCTTATCCAGTCTCCTGGCTTTAAATATCACCTGTGCCCTGCTGTCATACCTCCACCCGAACCTCTCCTCCAAACCTCTGTATCTGTATTAGTTTCCAATGCCTGCCTGACCACCAACTGGGTAGCTTAAGACAACAAAAATGTATTCTCTCACGTGTCTAGAGGCTAAAAGTTTAGCATCAAGTGTTGGCAGGTTGATTTCTTCAGGAGGTTCTGAGAAATCTATTCCCTGCCTCTCTCCTGGCTTCTGGGGGCTGCCAGCAACTCTTGGTGTTCTTGGGCTTTCAAGATGCATCTTCACATGGCACTCACTCTGTGAGTCACTGTACCATTTTCCCTCTGTGTATTGCACCCAGTAACCCAAACTGAGTTAGGGAGCCCCCCGATCCAGAATGACCTCATTTTAACTTGATCATATCTGCAAAGACCCTGATTCCAAACAAAGTCACATTCACAGGTTCTAGATAAACACAAATTTTGAGGGGACATTATTCAACCTGGGATAGTATCCTACTCAACATCTCCCTATGGCATGTCTCATTACATTTCCAATTTCCAAACCTGGATCCCTGATCTTATCTTTCTGCCCTCAAACCCTCTTTGTCCTTAGCCCTCCTTAGCTCAGCAAAGGGTTCCTTTATCCTCCCAGTCATTCAGGCTTAAAACCTCAGAGACATCTCTTTCTTTCATGCCCCAGGAAATCCTGGGGGAAACCCAGCTTGTTCTGCCTGTATGTTTCTAGAATCTGACCCCTCCTCACTACTGCCCTGATCCAAGCCTCCACCCTCTCACACCTGCATCATTTATAACAACCTCCTCCTTGGGCTCCTAGGTCCCATGGGAATACTCTTCCATCAGTGCACCACACACGAGCCAGAGAGACTCACTCAAAGTGCAAGTCAGACCATGTCACTTCTCTGCTCAAAACCCTCCCGTGTTGTGTTGTCAGGTAAAATACAAGATGCCCAGTGAAACATGAAATTCAGATAAACAGCAAATAATTTCATCATAAGTATACCCCATGTAATATTTGGGAAATACTTATAGTAAAAAAAATTACCCTAAGATTTTCTTTGGGCTTTCTCTAAAATTCAAATTTAACTAGGCATCATATATTTTCATTTGGTAAATTGAACACTCATAGGCCCATGGCTCCCATCTCACTTAGAGAAACACCCATAGTCCTTACAGTGGCCTACAGGGCCCTCAGTGACCTGCCTGCCAACTCTCTAACTTGTCTTTCTGCTTTCATCCTTTCCAACCCGTCTGCAGCCATGCCGGCCTCCTTCCAAATCTAAAATATGCCAAGTTTACAATACCTCAGGATCTCTGCCTGGTATGCACATTCCCTGAATACTCATATGATTTTCTCCTCACTTCTTCCAGGTCTTTGTTCAAAATGACCCTCCCCAAGGCCTTTTTTGATTACTTCATTTATTCATTCACTCTCCTTGGTCTCCTAGCCCCCTTCCTGCTTTATTTTTCTCCATAACACATGTAATCTTCTAAAATACATAAATTTTACTCATTTCTCTTGTTCTTTATCTATCCCTTGATTAGAATGTCAGCTCCCTGAGGCCAGGGATTATTGTCTGCCTTGCTTACTGCAGAAGAGTGCCTGGCTCCTAATAGAAGTTCAAGAAATACTCATCAAATGAATGGTATCTAGATTCTTCATCTGTAAAACGAAAATACCTTCCTCATCATGGAATTATTATGAGGATCAGAGGAGTTAACAAAAGTAAAGCAGTGCTTGATAAACATCCCCCCTCTCAATGAAGGCTCCCAGCGAACTCATAGATATTATAGGTCTAAAGAGAGTTGAGTCTATCCTGTGCTGGTTTTCCTTGGAGTTGCTGCTTTCCTCCTAGTGGCAAGTTCTGGAATTACAGGCATAGTGCCCCGGAAGTATAATATTAACCTGTTATTAGGGACTAAGCCTAGCAAATTCCCTTTTAAGGCAGGCCGAGGACTCCTGAACAGGGATCCCAGGAACAAAGCAGCCACAAAGTGTCTCAGTGACCCTTTCTATATCCCCATAAGGACAATTACCTGCTGCAGGGTCCCATTTTCCCAGGCTCTGCCTCTGTTCATTCCTGGGTCCATTTTTTAATTCTGTCTCACTATCTGCCTTTGCCTTCATTATCCTCCGCCTGCCATGTAGGGGTTAGTTAAAGTGTCAGGAGCTATGTCATTTACAGCCTCCTGTTGCTAAGCAACAGACCCAGGTGAGCCCCTGAACTTCTTTCCTAGCAGCTGAAATGTATCTGCTGGAGTGATGGGGGCCCTAGCTGAACACTTTCATCACGTGGGACAAGCTGCCATCCTGGTGGCCCTGTCCCTCTTGGGACTAAGATAGGACTGACCCTGAGCTCTGGACTCCACTGTTCTCAGCCTCCTCTAATTAACCAGCACTGCTCAGGGCCTCCTGGGTGTCCAGCCCCAGGGAGCACATTCAGGAAAGAGATGAATCAGGGCCTTCCTATAGCAATGCAGAAAGAGCAATTCCCAAGTAGGTCATTATAATGTGGGATGGGGCACCACATGAGGGAGTCACACTCGTCTGCCTGCCAAGATGTTCCCAGAGAAGGTGACTATTTATGCTGAGTCTTGAAGAATGAACAGGAATTGGCCTGGGACAACTGGGGGGAAAAGGTTTTTCTGGTGAGGACACAGGATATGCAAATACCCAGAAGGAGGAAAAGCCCCTGTCTCACCTTTAAGCACCAGCTCAAGCCACGAAGTGGTGGGAACCATGGAAGGCTCTGGGTTCTGGGCTCTAAGCTGCTGCACTCACCCTGCAGCTGCCTCTCCATGTGACTTCAACTCTGTCCTTGCTCCTCTCTGGGTCTCAGTTTACAGTGGGTCACAGAGGGCTCTCACTGGATGAGATTCGTGTTTAGCAAAATATCACACACACACACGGCTGGCGGTATGCCCTATGTTTAGAGGGGTTTCACGGCCAAACATTTTTATTTGAATAGTCTTGAATCTACTTTAAGTAGTCTTAGAAAAAAAGATACCACATATACCTAGTACATTAAATGAGTGATAAGTCATATTCCTTTCCAATACTTAGGCTTTTGTTATTTTAAAGAAAAATATTGAGTGATTAATGTTGCAAATGGTCCCTAAACGGTGACTTGGGAATGCCCACAATTTCAGAAACACTAAAGCAGTTTTTGAGGGTTATTTCTGCTCTGCCAGAGCTGCCCACTGTTCTCTGTCTCTAAGATATACCTTCTGGGGCAACTCAGGCAAGATTATCACCTTCATATCACAGATGGGCCACCAAGGCCTGGGGAGGTCACTCAGGGCTTTGAGCCTGTGTCCATTCCCCACACTACATTGGTGTCACTCACCCCTCTCCTCCAGTCCTCCAGTGGGTATAAACTTGACTTTTTCACTAAACGCATCCAAAAGCACATCTACAAGTTCAGAATTCTGGAGTGGACCCCCCATGAGACTTGGGCCAGTCGCTTCTCCTCTCTGGGCCTCAGTTTTGCCGTCTGCCCAATAGAAGAGTGCCAAGTGAGACTGGGTGAGGATCAGAGTCTTCTCTAACACTTGTTCTTGGAGTCAGAGTTTCTGGGAGCCCCTGAATGTACAGGAAACTGGGGAAAGAGGAGGAAAAGAGATAGGAGCAGCCTCCCAGGCCTCCTGCTTTGCAAATTGCCTTAAATTACAAAAGCCCCAAAGATCCAGAAAGATGCTTCCCAGCATTGCCCTGGCCAAGATGCCTCAATCTTTCTGAGAGATCTGGCCTGTGTCAGCTTGATTTCTGGGATATTCTAAGGATCCCTCTCCCTCCCTGATGACAGGTATAGGTATCTCCCTGATAAATGTAGGGTAATCATTGTTCAGATTGCTTGGGACCTACAAGTTCCAAGAATGTGAGACTGTAAGTTTTGTTTTTTTTTTTGAGACAGAGTCTCACTATATCACCCTCAGTAGAGTGCCATGGCATCATAGCTCACAGCAACCTCAAATTCTTGGGCTTAAGTGATTCTCTTGCCTCAGCCTCCCAAGTAACTGGGACTACAGGCGCCCGCCACAGAGCCCGGCTATTTTTTGTTGCAATTGTTATTATTGTTCAGCTGGCCCAGG
>CAUYON010158433.1:0-20211 GCA_963573935.1 Arctocebus calabarensis | reverse complement strand
GCCTGGGTCCCGCCAAACAACAATGATGGCTGCAACCAAAAAATGGCCGGGCGTTGTGGTGGGTGCCTGTAGTCCCAGCTACTTGGGAGGCGGAGGCAGGAGACTCGCTTGAGCCCAGGAATTGGAGGTTGCTGTGAGCTGTGATACCACAGCACTCTATCCAGGGTGACAGCTTGAGGCGCTGTCTCAAAAAAAAAAGAAAAGAAAAGAAAAGAAAGTACATTTTCCTCTTCTGGCAAGTTTAAAAAAGTAGTGACAGTTCCAGTGGAATCGCAGCTATCCCCTTCCAATTGTGTAGAAAATAAAGGGGACATGCTGGAATTCAGGGTCCACTTTTCACATGTGTTAATATTTCAGCAGATGGTTTGATAGCCAGACTTGGGGCTCTGGGGTGACATCTTGAGCTAGGGGAGGAGAAAGGACTCTCCTTCTTCCACTTGCCTTCTGGGAACCTACCTCAGTGCCAGCCAGGATCTGGGCACCCACACTGCCCACCTCTGCTGTATTCACCCTGGAGTTTCCATTTTATCTGTTTAACTCCTGAGTTTCCATTTTACTCCTTCATTTTCAACATGTCACCTCTTCCCCAGTCCTCCCTTCTTTATGATCAAGGGAAAAATACCTAAAGCAAAAAGCCTTTAGGATACTAAGTAACTCTCTTTCTTAGATTATAGGCAAGTAACTTAGGATACTAAGTAACTCACTTTCTTAGGTTATAGCCAAGTAACTGAACTTTAGCAGCCTCCTCTACTTCTGATTCCATTGCGTCTGCTTTTGTCAGTAAAAGCTTAGTTTCTGGGGACTACAAGTCTTGTTTTTCCATGTGGTTTACTCTCCTTGATGTGGGTGATTCAGACCTGTGGAGAGTCACAAAGCATGTTTGTTTGGGATGCCAGAGGGATGGTGTAGTAGCATCCTTCCTGATTGAAGGGCCAGAAATGGACGTTTCCATGTCAGACACAGCTGTAGTCCAGTGGTGGGGAGTGGCCCCAGGCTAGGGCAGGGGCTGTGGGCCTGTTGCAGGTGTGCTGGACGGTGCCACACCCTGGAGGCCGGGCTCTGCAAGGCATCTATTCTTCTTGGCACAGGGAAGCCAAAGTGGAATGTTAAGCTTCCATTCTCCAGCTGAGAACATGCTTCCTAACAAGGGCACAGGAGTCTGGTGTGCTTCTGAAACTTAGAGGTTGAGAGGCAGCCACTTTACCCTCAACTCACTTTTCTCCAAGGAAGGGAACCATTGCTTACTGACCATGTACTTGGTTCCAGGCCCTGTGTAAGTCTTATCTTATTTAGACCATCGCTATTTTAAGCATCCCAAATGAGCAAACCGAGATTTCATACACACACACAATCATATATGTGTTCACACCCTTCTGATAACACATCCTTAATCATGTATGTGTTCATCTCTTAGTTTATATGTTAAATATTAATCGATTTAATTTCTCATCTTGAAATGAAATATTTAATATTTTCTTTCATTCTTCCAGTGGTTCATCTTGGTTGGTTATCACACTTCAGAAGGCCGAGAGGGCTGTTTTGTCCTGAGAAGACAGGTCATAGGGTTCCCTGCATGTTCTAATGAGTTTAACCCTACATATTTGTGTATGTGATTTGAAAATCATCTCTCCTGAGCCAGCTGAGGTTCTTCTGAGAATTATCTTGCCTTATCCAAAGAACACTAGAGCATCTGTCTGGTGAGGAAACGGGTAAGGGACTTGCTGGACTATTTCCCTACCACTGTTTCTTTGGGGCCTGGCTTATTTCACTTCCCATAATATCATTAAGGTTCATCCATGTTTTAGTGTGTGCCAGAATTTTCTTTCTTTTTAAGGCCAAATAATATCCCGTTGTATGTGTATACCACATTTTGCGTATCCATTCATCTGTCAGTAGACACTGGCTCGTCATTTGGCTCTTGTGAGTAACATGTTCTTGTGTGAACATTGGTGCACAAACATCTGTAGAGTCCCTATTCTCAATTCTTTTGGTATTTACTTAGCCGTGGAATTGCTTATTTGCTAGTTCTGTGTTTAAATTTTTTTTTCTTTTTTGAGGCAGAGTCTCACTTTGTTGCCCTTGGTGGAGTGCTGTGGTGTCATAGCTCACAGCAACCTCAAACTCTAGGGTTCAAGTGATCCGCTTGCCTCAGCCTTCCAAGTAGCTGGTACTCTAGGCGCCTCTCCCCCCCTCCGCCCCCCAGCTAGTTTTTCTGTTTTTAGTGACGATGGGGTCTCGCTCTTGCTCAGGCTGGTCTCAAACTCCTGAGCTCAAGGGATCCTCCCGCCTTAGCCTTCCAGAGTGCTGGGATTACAGGCATGAGCCATCGTGCCCAGCCTTTATGTTTAATTTTTTTGAGGAACCACCAAAGTCTTTATCAAACCCATTGTGCCATTTTATATTCCCACCAACAGTGTACAAGAGTTCCAATTTGTCCATATCCCTGACAACACTTACTCTTTCCTGGATTTGTGTGTTTGTTTTTGATGGTAGCCATCCTAAGGGTGTGAGGCGATCTTAGTCATGTACATACTTTACGATGTGTGATACTTAAGCTTCACCATTCGCGGGGTTGCTAGTTTCTTGTGCTTTTATTTGAATACTGTTTTCATTTTTTTTCCCCAAATGGGAGAAATATTTACAGATGGGCAAAGTCAGTGTCTATTATTGAAGTTTTATTCCGCTTGCACAGCGTGCTTTGAGGTAGTGAGAGAGGTAATGACACGAGTTCTTACCGAGTTGCTTAAAATGTGAGGAGTGGCATAAAACAGAATGATGGGCAAGTGAAAAGTCACAGATTCTTAGAAGGGGTGCTGAGAGGTGTGGCATGAAGTTGTCATATGGCACTTGGCAAGATCAGCGTTCCGTCGTTACCATCCCGGCATTCTGGATATACCCACCAGGAGGTGGCCAAGACAGGAACGTTCTGTGTAGGCTGTGGCTCCCAAACACCATCTGTGGACCAGGCTGAGTGGTTCCTTCTGCAGAATCATACAGGGAGCTTGGGAAGCACACACACATCTTGGCCTCATTCCCCAAGTATTTGCAGCTTGAGATGAGGCCCAGAACTTCATGTTTTTAAAAACTCTCTCTGATGGTGCTGTGCTGTTAGGTGAGGTGGTACTGCGTGGAACGGTGCATCTGGGTGCGCCATGCTCGCACCCACCTCCTCTCAGGGCAGCAAGCCAGTGTACAGCGTTCATGGGAGGGCCGCGACCCATGTGCTTGTTTACAGAGAGTTAAGACTTATCCCTGCCTTCAGGAGCCCGAAATTCACTGGAGATGTGTAGGAAAGCACTTTGGCACAGAGGCGTGGGGGTGATGGAGGTGGCTGAGGAGAGGTGCTGGCATGACGGGCAGGAGTGTGGCAGAGACAGAGCAGACAGGAGGGGACTCCCGACGGGCCCCAGGGGTCAGGTCCGGAAGGCTGGGGGCCCGCTCGGGGAGGGGAGAGGCCAGGTGGAAGGGAGGAGAAGCTGGGATCGAGAAGGACCGTCCATGTCAAGCTGGAGAGCGGTCAGTTCACTCTGAGTGGCCCAGACAGACCTTCTGTAGGGGAGCGACTTGCTGGGATTTTCAGTAGGTCCCTGGGCTGCAGGGCCTCGAGCAGGGGTTCTCACCCTTCCCAATGCTGCCCTGCATTTTCATTGTTACAGAGCGGTCGCGACCCACAGGTTGAGAACCGCTGGCATAGAGGGAGGGACTGATGGGCAGAGAGTGGACAGAGATGTGTTTGTGAGGGTGACAAGGCCAGAATGTTGGGGAGTCCTAGGTCTGAGGTGTCTGTCCCCACCCTGAGGCAAGGCGTTGCCCGTCTGTCCCAAGAGGAGAAAGGGACTATGGGCAAGATGACAGAGGGTCTGTGGCAGAAGGGAAGCCTGTGGATGGTCCAAGGGACCCACGTGGAGAGCTCAGTTGAGGCTGACACCAAGGATTTTGTCATTTTCATAAATAGTACATCTAAGTGCACCAGTGGCAAAACCAGACATTTGCCAAGCAGAGGATGAAGGGGAATGAGGAGTTGAGGTTCCTTGCTGTCTCTCTGTTGAAGCCTCCCCATCAGGGATGTCACTTGTGGGGCTTATTCTCGGTGGAAGAGCAGGTGCCGCATGTGGGAAGGTGGGCCGCCGTTCTGCTTAAGCTTCTGGGTAGTTCTCTGATGGTGCCATGGTAAGAATTCAAAAAGGGAATCTGAATCAGAAAAAAAAGGGTAACAGGTGCTGAATTGGAATCTTGTTTTCAAACTCAGTCATCCCAAACTCACTCTTAAAGAGTAATTCCAACTGAGTCTGTTACTGTGCAGAATTATTTCTGGAGGACACTCGGCACTCTTCCCTAGCTCTAGTCAAGAAAAATTGATCACCTAATTAAACTTTTGTCAGATGTGACTTGCAGTGTATATAATGTTCTGCAAGACAATGTGATACATGTAACTAGGACTAGAATTGCACTAATTTGGGGTAATTAGGAGGAAGACCTGTCTAAATAAGTGAAAGATTTAAATTTTATAGAATGTTTAATGAAATGAAGTCTTACTACTTCCATGCCCTTAGGCTATTTAATGAATGGATAAATTATTTATAATTAGCATATCAGTGGTTCCATGGAAGAGATTACTCCTTTTGTATTTGAAAACAGGCTATTTTTCTCCTTCAGTCATTGATACATTCCCCTGAAATCTTATTTACACCAGTTATTTTTACTAACCAAGGAAAGGGGACCTTTAACCTGGCCCTATCCCACAATCTCCAAACTCCAAATTGGTAGATCTCAAATTAAAATGAAATTTTGTTATGTGGTTAGATCAAGTACTTCTGCATCCTTAGAGACACATTGGATCTTTCTTTCTTTTTAAAAAGAAAGAGCTGTTTCCATCACCTGTATGAGAACAGATGTTTTTGAAATTCAGGACAACTCTGGGAGGCTGATCTGGGTGGATTGCTTGAGTGCAGGAGATCGAGACTAATCTAAGCAAAAGTGAGACCCCATCTCTACTAAAAATAGAAAAACTAGCCAGGCACGGTGGTGGGCGCTTGTACCAGAAGGATCGCTTGAGCCCCAGAGTTTGAGGTTGCTGTGAGCTATGATGCTATAGCACTCTACACAGGGTGACAGAGTGACTTTTTCTGACTCTTTCTCAAAAAAAAAAAAAAAAAAAAAAAAAATTCAAGAGGAAATAATTAACAAATAAATCTTTAAGATAAATAAATAAATGAAATATTAAAGATAAAAAGAATTAATACAATGAAGATAAAATTTCAAGGTAAGGTAAGTAAATAAAAAGAACAATAAGTAAAATATTCAAGATAAAAAACTCAAAGTGATAAATAAATATGAAAGGAGAAATAAACAATGTTGTTGTCCTCCAAAAATATTTTAGAATTTGTTATAATAATGTTCTCCATTTGGGGAAGGCCTGTTGGATGCCATTTTTATTCTTTTGTTTAGCACAGCCACCAAGCCTGTGAAAGTAATCCTGTGTTAGCAGTTTGCTGAGAAGAAATTCATGGTTGAACATCACATAGCTGAAAAATGGCAGAGCTAGGATTCAAATCCAGATCTGTTAAGTTTTTCCTGTAGGACAAACCTTTAGTACTGCCTCCTTCAGGTTAGAATTGGAGTAAAGGAAATGGTGTCTTCAACCAGATCTATCAGAGAATGAGGAGATTGGAACTGGGCAAAGAGCAAAATAACCACCTACTGTTAACAGAAAGAAAAAAGTGTTAGTGCAGAAATGACAGGGAGCCGTGAGGGCGAGGACAGTGCATCGTGATGAGCGCTACTTCTTCATCGACTCTGTTTGTCTAGCCAGTTATTGATTCTTTGCACACATGGACACTTTCGGTTGGTTTTCTGAAAGGAGAGCCTGTGTGGAATAGTGGCCCAGGGCCCAGTGAGACTGCACACAACCAGCTCTGTACCCTGGTCCCCATGCCTGTTCTGTGTCCCGGATGTAAAATCAGCCGCCACAGCACCTGCTTCATGGGATTGTTCAGAGGATTAAATGCCTTCAGAGATGTAAACGTTCGAGGTAACAACTGGCACACCATTTGTGCTCAGTAATGGTTAACAGTTACTGTTATTAATAAGCTTATAGTCTTGAGTGTAGCAGTAAGAAGCTTTGGGTCTTAAAAGAAGGGGTCATTTATTTCTGAAAACTTTTCTTTTTTTTTAGAGGTAGGAAAGACTTAACTGCCAGTAATTACAATCCCCCTTGACCTATAAGAGGAGTTTTAAATAGTGCGTTTGAAATAGATTGGCTTTGCAGGATAGACAGGTACTTTTTCAGTGCATGTGCATACTGATCTGGAAGTAGCAATTTGAATGTAATAGTCCTGCCGTTGCCCACCGATGTTGATAGGAGGTATGAGTACGCATGTGAGCTGCTGTAACATCCTGATTATTGCCTTGTTTTACCCTTTCTGGGGTCTGTGGCTGTGCCTCCCAGTCTCTTCTGGCATCTTCCTCCAGAAGTAGCCTCCTTTCTACTTGGATGTACTGGAGCACACCCCGTGGCGGGGCACAGGCTGCCCACCAGGTTGCCACAGACTTGGCCGTGTGCCTCTCCTTGTTGACGGATGTCCTTGCAGAGGCTGTGCTATAATACAGGCAGGGCCCTTCACAGAGAGGACAGAGTTGCAGAAACTTTTCCAGATAAATAGAGGTTCCAACAGATCTTATGTGCATTTGTTTCTTTTACCTGGGAGGAAGGGGAGCAGCTCTCACAGAGGGCCTCTGGTGTCTGGGGTTGGCCTCCACGTTCGTCGTTTGTCTCTGCACCCTCCCAATTGTCCCCTCCATGCTGACAGCCCCAGTGCCTGCCTTTCTGTTCCGAAGGTGAACTCCTGGGATTAAAACAAAACAAAATAAGACCCCCCCAAAAAAACACACGTACACATACGGTAACTTCAGTGCCTACAGGAGTTTGGATTTTGTCTGCTGACGATTTCTTAAGAAATTTACATTTCCGTAGTAGTTGGAGAATACTTTGGAGAGAATAGTAAAAGAGAACTTTGTTGTCCAAGGATTTATTAGAGGTTTCAATTATTAGTAGGTGATCAGGAACGAGGTCTTGGATAAACTTGAGAATTTGCTGAGGCACCCATTTTATTTTATTTTATTTTATATTTTTTTGGTGCATCTCACATTTTAATCACTCATCTTGTCTGCCTGGGAGTGATTCAGTAACCTGCTGAGTGGGCTGGGCCTGGCACTCAGCCTGCAGCCTGGAGGCTCTGTTCTCCAAGTTTCAGAGACAGGAGGGGATTAAATACTCGACTTCTTTTTGGAAATGGTCCTGAAAAGAACACCAACCACTGCTGCTGGTGAGAGGAATTAAGAGAAAATGAAGATATCTGAGAAAGTCATAGTTATTATCATAGAAAAAGAAGCTTTGGAGAAAGTATGAAATGTAAAAGTTCGTAATGTTTTGGACCCATGATGGAACCCAAACCCAGAAAAGGGAACTCCTGTAGCCACTTTGAGAATGTACTCAGGTGAATGTATTTTTCTCGCTTCTGAAGTTTTACACATACAATCGTTAAAGATATAAAGAGGTAACTTACAGTTTTTAGTTCTTGGGAAAATTAATGAAATATAGTCATAATTGAAATTTGTAGAGATTTGCTCATAGGTCTTGGGACCTGTTACTGATGGCTAGTTTATTTTGAGCATCGTAAAGGATGAGACCAAGAGTTCAGAGCTGTACCCTGAACATCAAGTGCATAGCTATAATGAAGTCAAGTCTTTTATGCTTTTTTTTTGGCTGGGGCTGGGTTTGAACCCACCACCTCAGGTATATGGGGCCAGCGCCCTACTCCTTGAGCCACAGGCGCCACCCTTGCATGCTATTTTTTGATTCTGTTACGTTTGGCTTCCTTTGAATAATCTAGTACGAATGGAGTAAATGTTTTAGGAATTCAAGAGTGGCCTAGGGCTGGTGGGTTTGGAGGAAGTATGCCTTTTCTCTTTCTGTTACATTCAGTGTAATATGTTGGGTCACTGCCATAGCTGAGTGTAATGTGGGGACATAATTTATACCAATAAGCAATTGATTGTTGGGCGTATTTCAAGTATCTTAAGTGAGACTGAGAAAGTGATTGAGTTCCTGGCCATAGATCACACCACAGCCTTTTGTAAACATTAAAACCAAATGAACAAAGAGGCTCTTGCTAAGGATTCATAATTCTGACTTTGCACTGCCGTATAACCAGAACAAGACCATTTCCCAGCCCTTGGATGTTGAAGGGTGGCCATATGGACCAGCTCTCAGATCAGTGCATTTCTGAGGTACAGCAGCTATCGTGTTGGTGTGTTCACTGCCCTGCAATTGTTTTTGTATAGCTGGAAAATATTACAACCAATTATCCTAGCTCCATAACTTTTGTTTTCAAGAAGGAAATTAGTCTTCAGTATTACCTCTTAAAACTTAATAGACTAATATAAAGCTGCATTTCTTTCCTCCCTTTTTGGAGGAATAAGTCACATTTTGAGATGCTGTAAGTCAGGGTTTATGAATACCTTCAACATCGGTTCCAATATTCATCCAGATCCATAATTTTCTCTTTTTTCTTGCCTGATATTTCCAGAATTATATGTGGCTTCTATAGATGTCTTTAAATCAAAGCGACTGAGCATAAACCATACCAATTAGAATAGAAATTTCTATTGGGGGATAATGGAAGTGTCTTTATTAGTGTCAAATAGCCCTTAAAAATATTCACCTAGAAACTGTAGAGTTTGTTAGTATTGAAATGATCGTATTAAATTCAAACCCTAGCTTGGTGAGCATCTTTTTCTTTTAGTTTCTTAAAGATCTTCATGTATCATTTGCTATAATATTTTAATTATGGAGCTATCATATCCCTTGTGTTGATTTATTCACCCATATCCTGTACGTGAGCAGTACAGTAGGTGCCAACTGTCCGGGGACAGTGAGAGACCCAAATCTCTTGTTCACATCGAGTATAGACTGTTGGGAAAGGAAAGGAGTTGACTATGCCTGGAGGGGGTGTGTTGTGCAAGGAAAGGAGTAGCCGGCGCTGAGTCTGGACAGAGAGGTGAGCCGGGAGGGGCCTGGCAGGTAGGGTGACCTTGCAAACTGGAACACCAGGAGAGGCTGTCTCTGACAAATTGAGATGTGTGGTTGTTCCCCCTCCCCACGCCTGAGGAATTTGCATACTAGTCAAAAAAACAAGAGACCTGAGAAGGTTTTCAATCTAGAGAAAGATGTAACAAAAACTTATAGAGAGCAGGGGAGTTAGAGAGGGCAAGAGGGGAGGTGTGGATTGCAGGTTAGGGCTGCTCCAGGATCCAGGCATGGGAAGGTGACAGCCCGGAGCAGAGGATACCAGTGCAGAGGCAAAGAAGTGGGCAGCACCAAGGCGTACCTGGCTGACAGGTGGTGGAAGTTGCTAGCCCATGGCGGAGCAGTGAAAGTTTCTGAGTGGGAGAGGGCGCTGGTTGCAGAGCTCCATTCTGGATATGTTGAATTTGAGGTATTTATGCAGATACACAAGTAAAGATGTTTGATAGGAGTTCTTTCCTTTATGTGTGAACCTGAAAACCAGCCTGTACACACCAGTGTTGTTACTTACGGCTTTTAATCCCTGTAAAGATCTTGAGCGCATAGATTCGCTCAAGAGTTCGTGTCTGTCTTGGGTAATTGGTTGCTGTTCTGAGCCTTGTGAAAAGCAGAATAGCTGCTCCTTAAATCTGGCTGTGGAATGGGGAACCCAGCTCCCCACAATGGCAGTGTTTCCTTGTCCCTGCCAGGACTGCAGAGTATGTGAGTGTCTGTGCACCAGAGAAGTGTCCCACATGAGAGCTCCTCATTTTGAATAATATTTATAGCTTCTTGTAGAATTCTACCTCAAAAATACCTAGTATTTATAAAAGCACTTATTCCAATGAGCGTGCCTGTATTTTCCAACTTATCCTTAGAATATGCGCATGCGGTTGGCAAGAGGCAGATTTGCATTCTAAATGACAATGAAAAATAGACACATCCTGGCAGCACCTGAGGCTCAGAGGGTAGGGCGCTGGGCCCCATATAGGGTGGTGGGTTTGAACCCGGCCCGGCCAAATTGCAACAAAAAAATAGCTGGACTTTGTGGGGGTGCCTGTAGTCCCAGCTACTCGGGAGGCTGAGGCAAGAGAATCGCCTAAACCCAGGAGTTGGAGGTTGCTGTGAGTTGTGACGCCAGGGCACTCTACTGAGGGCAACAAAGTGAGACTTTCAGAATGATTTATCAGCTAGTGTTTATATTAGCCAATGTTTACATTTTTAATGTACGTCAATAGAAAAGATTCTCCTTAAGCTCCTGGATAATTTCAGAAACAGGTTATCTGGTTCATGTCCAATATTTATTTGCATTTGGGGACAGATACAAACAACCAGCACCCTCTCCCACTCAAGAAACTTTCACTCTTACACCATGCACTAGAGTGTTTAATCATGCCCTTCCCCAGAGTATTTTATTTTTATTTTATTTAACTAACTAAATAATTATTAATTAATTCATTTTGAGGCAGAGTTTCACTTTGTTGCCCTGGGTAGGATGCTGTGGCATCATAGCTCACAGCAACCTCAAACTCCCGGGCTCCCCCACAGTGATTCTCTTGCCTCAGTCTCCCTAGTAGCTGGGACTATAGGCTCCCGCCACAACGCCCTGCTGGTTTTTGGAGACGGGGGTGGGAGAGGTGGGGGGATGAGGGGTGAGGGTCTCGCTTTTGCTCAGGCTGGTCTCGAACCTGTGAGCTCAAGCAAGCCACCCGCCTCAGCTTCCCATACCCCAGTGTGTTTTAAATGGTACTGATTGACTTTAAGTTTGGTACTATAGATTTAGCCAAAGACATAATTGGGAATGGCTTTTCTTAAGCATGTCTAATTCTTATTAAAATTAAAGTGTTTGCTTAAAAATCTATACTAAAAACCCAGGAAATTTCATGATAAAATACATGGCGCCCAATATGAGTATTATTACTAAAACTTTCTTCTTTGGATGTGGTAGTTAAAATTGTATCTCAGCCAGGCGCAGTGGCTCACACCTGTAGCCCTAGCCGTCTGGGAGGCTGTGGAGGGTGGGTCGCTTGAACTTAGGAGTTTGAGACCAGCCTGAGCAAGAGTGAGACCCCATCTCTACTAAAAATAGGAAAATTAGCCAGGCGTGGTGATGATTGTCTATAGTTCCAGCTTCTGGGGAGGGTGAGGAGAAGAGGATGGCTTGAGCCAAGAGACTGAAGTTGATGTGAGCTATGATGTCTTGGAACCCTACCCAGGGCAACAGAGTGAGACTCTGTCTGCAAAAGAAAAAAATTGCAGTATCTCATGTTTGAAAGAGCATTTATTACTTACTTATCTCCTACCTTATCCTTCCTCCAAAAAGATTTGAAGTATCTTAGGGAGATACATAAAATTAAAAAATTAACGAAATGGAAAAAATGGACAAAGAATAAAAGTAAATTAAGCTGAAGGTGGGGTGTGTAAGAATTAAGAAGATGTGTTGGAAGGTATAAGCAATTCAAACCTGATTCTGACCTATTGAAATGTTATATTTAATTGAACACTCTCAGGCCCTCTGTCCTGAATACCCTGCCCCACCCCCTTTCTTTTAACTGAAGAAAGGGAGACTATTCAAGCACCTTGACCTAGGTATATAGCCTTTTAAAATTTTTAGGTAGTGTATCTTTATTTTGTCTTTATTTTTACATAGGCTGTCTTTTATTTTTGTCTCATTTACCGACTTACCCTGTTACGTAGCAGTTAGTGACAGAGTTCATTAAAACAGATACCCCAAATCTTTTATTCAACAATTACTTAATTTAGAGCAATAGTTCTTGGCCTTTTTAGCCTCAACAAATTTCTTTTATTTAAAAAGAAAACAAAAAACAAAAAACTTTGGTAATGGTTCTTTTTTTATCCTGAAATATCTATCTACACACAATTTCAATTGTAAAACAGATGAGAAATAAGAAGAGTGCAACTTACAATAAAATTAAGATATGTTTTACTATGTACATTCTTGGCTAGGCCTTCCCGAGAAGGTACACAGAAGTTGTCAAATGCTGGGCCTATTAGAAGGATCACCACCCACGCCCACACAGATGCACCAGCCACGTTGCATAGGCTCCTGAGACACAGTAATCCACACTGCTATCGGTGACCCAGTTTTCTGAAATGAGAGCGAACTCAAGGCAACATTTCAAACAAAACAAAAAGTTTAGTTTGTTCCATGTCCAGTTGTAATCCTGGAAAATTCAGCTTTTATTAAAACCGGGCAGTTTTGTGTTTCTATGCAAAATGGAGTTCTGTTCTAAATGCAGATAATTACAAACAGACATTCCCCAGCATGGATGTTCAGTTAGCATCGGAAGCCCCTGCAGGAAAGGAGCACGTCTCTGGGGCTCTGCCCCTGCACTGTGGGACCCGCAGCATCCCCAGAACCTCAGTACCAGTGGCACCTTCTTGAGCAAAACTGCCTTATGAATATCCCAAACCTCCCCAAGGGATACCACCCTGTTGACCAGAAGAAGAAGGTGGAAAAAATGCAATTGAAAGTTCATATTTGGAGCTGTCTTTCCCTTAGGCCCAGAATGTAGCATCTGGAGGCTAACTTTTAGAAACTGAAAAATCTTAAGCCCCCTAGCTGACCGAATGGGCCACTCTGTTGGTCAAGGGAACCCCAGAAATACCCTTATGCTCAGAATGTAGCATTTGAGGGCTAATTCCTAGAAACTAAAAAAGCTTAAGCCTCCCCAGCTGTCTGAATAGACCCCCTCTTGGTCAAGGATATGCTGGACATGGGCAGGGAGGTCAGACACACCTCTAATGCCTCTTCCCTTCTTGGAGATGTCCTTTGTAACTCTTACAGGCCTACAGATGTGCAAGACAGAGCTCTAACCACACCTGCAGGTCATCCATTTACTTAGCAGAACTCCGGAGTCTGGGTATATGTTGGTGGCTTGCCTCTGATTAACAGATTTTCTTATCTTAAAACATTCCAAGCCTTTAGTCAAAGCTTGATATCTTTAATCAATCGCACATCAAAGAATCTTTAAACCCACCTATTACCTATAATACTTCACTTGGAGATGTCCTGCCTTTTGAGAACAAGCCAATGTGTGCCTTCCATGTGTTTATGACTTTAGGAGTAGTTCCTGTCTCCCTGAAATGTATAAAACCAAACTGTCACCCAGTTTAGATGAGATCACTTGTGAGACCACTTGCTCAAGGATTTTGGATTACTTGAGGCCAAGAGTTTCAGGTTGCTGTGAGCTGTGACACCACTACATTCTACCCAGGGTGACAGAGTGAGACTCTGTCTCAAAAAAAAAAAATTATTTTGCAGAGTTTGGGTTCTTCATCATAGATAGTCCCTAGAGAATTATGAGTGTGAATAAGTCTACCTTCCTGTTCAAGAAAAAGTAGAAGGAAATCTGAGGTATAAGGGGCACAGGTGAGGGCAAGATCAGAAGTTGGTAGCCTGGGGAGGTTGAACTAGACTTTGAATTTAGCCCTGTATGATTTGTAGTCCTGTCTGTAGCTGTGTGATCTCAGAAAAATCCTTTTAAACTCTCTGAAGTCCTTCTTAACCAGTAGACACAAGTACCTAACCCTAATTTATAGGGTCATTGTGAGAATTAATGGGCTAGTAATGTATCAAAGTACCTGACATTGTGCTTGCAACCAAGTTGTCCTTAAAAACTGCTAGTTTCTCCAGCTTCCTTCCTCTCCTATAGAGCTTTATGGTAATGATGTTTGCATTTTTAAAGGGGGGATGGGGATGTAAGTATGTTAATTAGGTAAAATTTTTTTATTTTTAAGGTAGAACACGTTCCATACTCTGAAGCTTCCTGAATTTTTGTTGAAATGAAATCCTCTGTATTTCCGATCAGGATTTTATACTTCGGAACATTCCTTGGAGAAAATAAAGATTACTTTTAAGAGTCTATGGCCATACCACCTTGAACAAGCCCTGCCTTTTCTAAAATTACAAAAGAAATACTTTCCTGAAGAAAACTTCAAAAAACATACAGTGGAGTGGACAGAGGTAAGGTGACCACTCAAGGGAGTACGACAAACTGGTCAACACATGGAAGTGGTCGCCATAATGACCTAGGCCTGTTGTACTGATTCGTCCCTGTAATGTGTGTTGGTCCATGACAATTAGGTCAGCATAAGCAGGTGGTCACCGTAAGCAGGTGGTCACCGTGGGAGGTTCTGCTGTACTGACTCAGGTGGTACAGCATGTCATTGATGTACAGTTGGCGCTCCTTTGGTAGGGACTGTGACGCTCTCTTTGTCATTTGACCGACAGTCATTGGACCTTTCCTCTGAGGAAAAGGTCCTGCCCTGCCTGGAAGGAAGCTTACTAACGTGCAAGGAAAATTCAGAACATACTGAAACTATTTAGTGTGTGTGATGCTTCAGCTGAGATTGATAATCTGTCGTTGAAAAAAATTATCAACCCAGAATTCTCCTAGTTCAAGCAGTTCTCCATTGAAACGCTGTAATCAGTTCTTTATCTGCCCTGAAGGAGAGAATTTCCAATGGAGAGAAGACTTTGTTCTCTTCTCTTATTTCCAACACTCAGGAAGCCATTTGACCTTCTTTTTAATTAGATGAGGCACTATGCTTAGGGTTTGTTTCTAAGCTACTCAGAGTGGGGTTGTTGGATAGGTCCGTGAGGGCATATATTAGAGAACTTAGAGCAGGCATCTAAAAACCGATAGCGCTTTGATATTTCAGCAGCATCCAGGGACACGAGTAGTGGACTTGTCTGGTTGACTTTATTGTAGGTGTGGTGTGAACTTCAACAGTCAAGCTCTGTCACAACATACATCATTATTATTATTATTATTATTATTATTATGGTTTTTTTTTTTTTTTTTTTTTTTTTTGAGGCAGGCTCTCACTGTGTTGCCCATCATCACAGCTTACAGCAATCCCAAACTACTGGGCTCAAGTGATCCTCCTGCCTCAGCCTCCTGAGTAGCTATAGAGACTAGAGGTGTCCACCACAAAGCATGCTAATTTTTCTATTTTTCTATAAAGACAGGGTCTCTCTATGTTGCCCAGGCTGGTTACCACAGGCGATATCTTAAGATTAATTTCCATAAGTCAGAAATCTGGGAATCATTGATTTCATCAATTGGTGACATGAACTTAACAGAATAAATTGTTGAGGCTCGGCACCTGTGGCTCAACGGGCTAAGGCACCAGCCACGTACACCTGAGCTGGTGGGTTCGAATCCAGCCTGGGCCCTCCAAACATAAATGATGGCTGCAACCAAAAAATAGCCGGGTGTTGTGGCGGGCGCCTGTAGTCCCAGCTACTTGGGAGGCAGAGCAGGAGACTCGCTTGAGCCCAGGAATTGGAGGTTGCTGTGAGCTGTGATGCCACGGCACTCTATCCAGGGTGACAGCTTGAGGCTCTGTCTCAAAAAAAAAAAAAAAAGAATAAATTGTTGAAACTGACTACTGATAAAGGATTCAAGGGAAATTTTGAAAATACAGTATCTCTGGCTTTATTTTAAGTAAAAATTAAAAAATTTTAAAAAAATTGCTGAAATTACTTTAAAATTGTTTTTCATTCAGGGCCAGGCACAGTGGCTCACGCCTGTAATCCCAGCACTTGGGAGGCCAAGGTGGGTGGATTGCCTGAGCTCACAGGTTCAAGACCAGCTTGAGCCAGAGTGAGACCCAGTCTCTAAAAAATAGGCAGGCGTTGTAGCAGGCCCCTGCAATCCCAGCTACTTGGGAGGCTGAGGCAAGGCAATCCCTTGAGCCCAGGAGTTTGAGGTTGCTGTGAGCTATGATGCCGTGGTACTCTACGAAGGATGACAAAGTGAGACTCTGTCTCAAAAAAAAAAAAATTGTTTTCCATTCTCATTAACATTTTGTGAGACTGGTTTTTCTGTTGTGACTTGTTATGAAAACAAAACATAGAGAGCAGTGCCTGTGGCTCATCGAGTAGGGTGTTGGCCCCATATACCGAAGGTGGCGGGTTCAAACCCGGCCTCAGCGAACTATAAAAACAGAAAAATAGCTGGTTGCTGTGCCGGGCGCCTGTAGTCCCAGCTACTCGGGAGGCTGAGGCAAGAGAATCGTCTAAGCCCAGGAGTTGGAGGTTGCTGTGAGCAGTGTGACTCCACAGCACTTCACCGAGGGCGATAAAGTGAGACTCTGTCTCTACAAAAAAAAAAAAAAAAAACAACTAGAAGCATTTTAGATACACTTTATCTCCTGAGAATAGCATTGTCATCATCCAGTCCATATTAATAAATTGACAAGCAAGAAGTAAGCTCACTTGTCACATTAAAAACTTTATCGACATTATTTGTTCAGCGTGTGTGTATAGGCATTTAACATGAGAAATACTAGGGTGGCACCTGTAGCTCAAGTGGCTAAGGTGCCAGCCACATACACCAGAACTGGTGGATGCAAATCCCATGCGGCCTGTCAAATAACAATGACAACTACAACCAAAAAATGGCCGGGCGTTGTGGCGGGCGCCTGTAGTCCCAGTTACTTGGGAGGCTGAGGCAAAGGAATCACTTAAGCCCAGGAGTTTGAGGTTGCTGTGAGCTGTGACGCCACAACACTCTACCCAGGGAGATAGCTTAAGGCTCTGCTCGAAATATATATATATGAGAAATACATATTTCTCTCTTATAAATTTTGTTTCATTCCAATTACAAAAAGGCAAAGAATTATGAATATAATAGCATTTGCCTAAATTATCAGTCTGTGACTACACTTTCTTTCTTTTTTTTTTTTTTTTTTTTTTTTGCAGTTTTTGGCCAGAGCTGGGTTTGAATCCACCACCTCCAGCATATGGGGCCAGCACCCTACTCCTTTGAGCCACAGGTGTTGCCCTGTGACTACACTTTCAATGAACAATATGTAGTATTTGTTAAGTCTTTAATTTCTCCTATTTTATCTGTTCTTATTCTATTTATTGGGAAAAATAATTTTATATCTGTCACAATTAAAATTTTGAAAAAATTTGGCTTGCTTTTTTGTTTTTCATTATATTTTTCTCTGAGAATTTATTTTTATTATATTACAGCAGTATCCTTTGCCACAGATAATTTGAGAAGCATTGGTATAATCAATCCACCTGAAGTTGATGAAACAGTAAGTCATTGACTTATAAGCACCTTTTTACAGACATTCTTTGCTGCAGGAGCCTTTAGTGATTACAAATGCTGTATGGATTTTCCTGTGAAATATGTAGGGAGCCCACCATTTTTTTCCTGCTATTTTAAAAGAAAGGTAGATTGTTTTCTCTAAGTTATTTTCCATCACTTTTGTTCTTAAAGTAAGAATCTATTTCTTCCTGAAGTTTTCTCTTTCAAATGCTGTGGCTTCTGTGTGAATAACTTTGGTTTTCAAAACTCACCATTCTCTCGGAGATCACATTCTGCCCAGTTTTAGGATGATTGTCTGGAAATGCATATAGAATTATTTCTAGCCTTACACTTGTTGTAACATCTGTCATTACTGATTTAAAATGTCTTTTTGTGGACTGCTAATTAAAATAAAAAATTTTGTTAAATACAATGAAAAAATTAGAAACAAAAATTTTTTTTTGAGACAAAGTCTAACTCTGTTGCCCTAGAGTGCCAATGGTGTCATAGCTCACTGCCACCTCAAACTCCAACACTCAAATGATCCTTTTGCCTCTGCCTTCCAAGGAGTTGGGAATACAGGTTCCTGCCACAACCCCTCTGGCTAGTTTTTCTATTTTTTAGTAGATACAGGGTTTCACTCTTGCTCAGGCTGTTCTCAAACGCCTGAATTCAGGAAAATAAAATTTTAAGTGAACAATTAAAAAAATGCAAGCCATATGATAAAATTGATCAAAGAGGCAGTTACTTGCTATGTACTGAGTAGAAGTTTTCAGATTTTGGACTTGTGAAAGCTATCAATAATTCACCAGGTCATTTAGATTTTTATGTGATTTGTAATAATCACTTTGTGTGTAATAATCAATTTGTGATTTAGTGACTTGGACCCAAGGGTGGCAGGTGAGTTTCCTAGGGCTGCTGTGGCAAAATCATAAACCGGGAGCCTTACAACCACCAGAAAGTTATTCTTTCATAGTTCTGGGGGCCCGAAGTTTGAGATGGAGGTGTGGGCCGAGGGGAGAGTGCTCCCTTCCCCTTCTGGCTCCTGGTGGCTGCCTCACTCCAGCGTCTGCTTCTGACATCACAGGGCATCTCCCTGTGTCTCCTCTTCTTTTCTAAGGATACTTTTCACTGGATTCAGGGTATACCCCGTAATCCAGGATGATCCTCTCATCTTCAGATCCTTCACTTAATCCCATCTGCCAAGACCCTTTCTCTAAGAAGTCACATTTACAGGTTCTAGGGCAGTGGTTCTGAACCTTCCTAACCCCTTCATACAGTTCCTGTGGGTCTCGACCCACAGGTTGAGAACCGCTGTTCTAGGGGTTAGCACTTAGAGGGGTGCTTTTGGGGACCGCACCATTCAACCCACTACAAATGGTGACAGAGTTGGTATTCCTTTAGTGTTATATATAATGTACTGTATACTTGCTGGTGGGGTAGAGGCTGTGGCCAGAAGGCCAGTGTCAGGGTGGACGGTCCTAGGTCTATTTGGGCTCTAGTGTTCTCCTAGCCCTGTGATCTGGACACATTTCTCAATTTTCTTGTCATGATAAAGAGATGTAAAATTGTTAAAAATTCTGAACAGTGTGGTAAATATTTCAGGAGTGATCATAATTACAGTGTCTCCTTATGTGAAGGTGCACATTTTTATCATTTCTGAAATCAAGGTGCCCCTGGCCATCAGTCACTGGTTCCTTGACTTTGTCGGTTCATAGTATCTTTCAAGCCTCAATAATTTTTTCTCAGAATTACTAGGGCAAAAGAAATTCCTAGTTGTTCTACTTACTCATGAGTGAGATCCAGATGACTAAGAAAGTATTTATGTACTGCCAGCTTAGTAGAAATTTGAAAAATATTTTATTCCTAAATAAGTCCATTTACTCAGGGGAGGTGTGCACGTTCTGGACACTGCAAAACTACTACTACTACTACTACTACTACTACTACTACTTCTCCTTCTCCTTCTCCTCCTTTTCCTCCTTCTCCTTCTCCTCCTTCTCCTCTTCCTTCTTCTCCTCCTCCTCCTCCTCCTCCTCCTTCTTCTTTTTCTTCTCCTCCTCCTCCTCCTCCTCTTCCCCTTCCTCCTCCCCTTCCTCCTCCTCCTCCTCTTGACTATATTGCTCTCTGTAGAGTTTTGTGGCGTCACAGCTCACAGCAACCTCAAACTCCTGGTCCTAAGCAATTTCCTTGCCTCAGCCTTTCAAGTAGCTGGGGCTATAGGTGCCTGCCACAGCTACTGGCTATTTTCTGTTTCAGTTGTCAGCATTGTTGTTTAGCTGGCCTGGGCCGGATTCAAACCTGCCAGCCGCGGTGTATGTGGCTGGCACCATAACCACTGTGCTATGGCGCCAAGCCACTGCAAAACTTTCTATTCCTGGGAGTTATGTGGAGTACATCCACCTTTATTCTTGTGCCACTCTAATTTTTGTGCCATACTGCTTTTTAACACAGCAACCTCCAAAAAGCCAGCTTGACAAGGAAGGTGGCACAGTCTAATTTGAAACTCTAAGATAACCCAAGTTGGTTTGTTTGCATGATGCCTGACAGAAATCAAGTATTATTTTCTAATTTGGTTGTACTAAATTTACCCCCTAATTGGTAGTGTTCGAAAGCCTATCTTTCTTTAAAAGCTTCTTAGTCCTGGCTTGGCAGTCACTCACACTTGTAATCTCTGCAATTTGGAGGCCAAGGCAGGAGGATTGCTTGAGTTTGAGGCTGCAATAGCTGTGATCTTGCTGCTGCACTCCAGCTAGAGCAACAAACAGCACTATTGTCTCCAAATACTCTTTTTTTTTTTTTGAGACAGAGCCTCAAGCTGTCACCCTGGGTAGAGTGCTGTGGCATCACACTCACAGCAACCTCCAACTCCTGGGCTCAAGCGAGTCTCCTGCCTACGCCTTCCAAGTAGCTGGGACCACAGGCGCCTGCCACAACGCCCGGCCATTTTTTGGTTGCAGCCATCATTGTTGTTTGGCTGGCCCGGGCTGGATTCGAACCCGCCAGCTCAGGTGTACGTGGCTGGCGCCTTAGCCCGTTGAGCCACAGGCGCCGAGCCTCCAAATACTCTTTATGTAT
>CAUYON010158431.1:0-12538 GCA_963573935.1 Arctocebus calabarensis | reverse complement strand
GCATTTTCTTCGTTATTGTGTACAGACATTTATATTCTACATTTAGTAAGTTTCACCTGTACCCTTCTAAGATGCACCGTAAATGTGTACCCACAAATTACTCTCCCTCCGCCCAATCTCCCCCCTCTTGCCCGTTTCCCTATATTCTTATGCTATAATTGGGTTATAGCCTTCATTTGAAAGCTATAAATTAGTTTCATAGTAGGGCTGAGTACATTGGATACTTTTTCTTCTATTCTTGTTATACTTCTCTAAGAAGAATATGTTCCAGCTCCATCCATGTAAACATGAAAGAGGTAAAGTCTCCATCTTTCTTTAAGGCTACTTTATTTTTAAGTGATTCCATAAACCAGAGAGGCAGACACTGCAGAAAGAGCAGTGGGATGACAGCTGTCTTAGCAGGGCTGCTTCTGCCATCCTTGTTATTTAGCCATTCCAGGTCCTCTCACCTCTGTTGGGGGTGACAAGCTCCCTCTAAGAAGGGAGCAGATCTTGAATCTGGGCTGCTCTGTCCTGGAGAGGAGGTTTCACTAGGAGCCCAAAGCTGTGTTTTAAAAAGTACAACAATATGGATGAGGGAGGGAAGGGGAGTGGTTTCATGTAGGGAGGGTAAATGGTCAGATCACACCTATGGAGCATATTGTAAGGGTGCAAGTCAAATCTATCAAGTATTGAACACAAAAGTCTTTATACAGTGATTAAGTAAGGGAAGTGAAAGCTATGTTAATTAGTTGGCTATAAACACTCCAATTTGTCAACACATTGAATCCCACAAAGGCATAAATGTATTCATGATCTATGTATATATGACTTAATAAAAGGAGAAAAAAAAAAGTACAACATGTTGCGTGAAAGTCTCCCAATGGATCGGTGACACAGAGAAATAAGTCATGCAAAGAAATAGTCTGAGTACTAAGGAAGACCACATACACTCTCATGGCAAGTGGCAACCTTGCTTTATTTTCCACCACCTTTTATATCCACTACTGTACCTATACAACATTAATCAATAATCAATGACTTTATCTCACAAAATCAGTCTCATGACTGGGACCTAATCAATCTATGATTAACTGATACACATTCCCTGACCTCACTACAAGATTACTTTTTAAAACTTTTTCATTAAAACCATGCCTTAAAATACTTTCCTTAAACAAAGATAAGAACTGCAAGGGAGATGGTCGCTTGAACACCACACCTTCACATGACCATCTGGAGGCAGCAATCCATCTCTAGAAAACAAACAGGAGATTGCTGAGATATGAAGCTGTGTTGTTTGCAAGCAGCTGCCCCCTGTGACCTTTGTAAAGTTTGTTGATTGAAGATGTACTGTTCCCCCATGCTGCAGGTCTGTGTAGTTTCCCTCCACAGAACTGAATTATTGCATTTTTACTATAAAAACTCAGGCCCACGTTGATTATGTTTGACTTATTAAATGGGGACGATTTATTATTAGCGATGATAGATGTGCAGATGGGAAGAGGAAGAGTGAGAAAAGAGAAAGAAAGGAGTCCCCTCCACGTGTGTGTGTGTTTGTAATATATACACGTACAGATAACTTTTTTTTTCCAAGAACTTACAGGCAGTCCTTGAGTTATCATCCAACTTACATGCAACTCACACTTATGAACAGAGGCTTTACAGATAGTAGGTAAATGTACCTGTTCCAACTTATATACAAATTCACCTTAAACAAACCTATAGAACCTACCTCATTTGTAGCCCGAGGACTGCCTGCATTTCATCTTTCCCTCATGCCCTGTGGCTGCACAGAGGTTTCCCATGCAGGCAGGGGCTCCGCTAATCCACGCAGACACTCTTTAGTCTAAAGCCCAGCCCTGAGGTGTCAGGGCGAGCAGACCAGCCATGGGACTGCCTCCCAGTGCTCCTCGTTGGCAGCACACATGCTGTGTGTGGTTTGAGGGCATCCTTCTGGTAGAGTGTGGGAATGTGTGCTTATTTTGTTAGGTGTTAGAAAATGTTTCCCATCTTTCTTTCTTTGGGAAATACAAGTGGCAGCCAGTGGGTTTCACATTGCCCATCCTTCTCCTCACTTTCAGGGATCCAGTTTTAGAGTTTCCCCCCTTCTACTCCCATGGCATATTTCCCTTCACCATTTGTCTCTGTGAATATCATTGCTACAAAGTGACTGCTGACCCCAGAACTTTTGCAGAGCCACCTTGCAGACAGGGCATAGCTCTCCCTCTTCCTGGGCTCTTATCTCTGCTCATTCTCCCTCACCGCCCTCTGCCGCTGCCGAGGGTTCTTGGCACTGCCTCTGCTGCCATCCTCTCACTGGCTTCTGTCTCCCCCCTCTTTGTCCACAGCTTCCAGAGTTCCTGCTCTGCTCCTAGAGCTCTCCCACTCAGCCCCCTTTAGACAGATCCCATCCACCCACTTCCTGCAGGGGATTCCGTGAGGACTTCTTAGTCTGCACCTGACATGGAGGGCTCTGCACGGCTGCCTGCAGGCCTGGCCTGGGGGAGAGGGGGCCAGCACCAGCCCCAGCACCCCAGCCTCCAGCACTGGGCTCCACACAGTGCCTGCCCTGCTCTGGTACCCACAGCCCAGTCTCCTCTTTGGCAGCAGGATAGAGAGGGCCTCCTCCATCACTTGCCCACCCTGAGTGCCAGGCCTGACCCAAGACCCTGGAAACCTCATAATCCTACCAGGGTTCACACATGTCCTGACAGCCCAGTAGGCAAGAATTGCATTAAATTTTGGTTCAGCATTGGCCTTTGGATGACGTTGAACCCATGGAAGTATCCATTGGGGGATGCTATAGACTGAATGTGCCCTCCCAAAATCTACATGTTGAAATCTAACCCCTAAAAGGTAGTTTTAGGTGAGTAGGGCTTAAAGGAGTCACACCTACGAGTGGGATTAGTGAGTTTATGAAAGAGACCTGAGAGAGGCTCCTTGCCCATTCTTTTTTTTTGAGACAGAATCTCACTCTCTTGCCCTAGGCAACATCATAGCTCACAGCAACCTCAAATTCCTGGGCCCAAGCAATCCTGGCCTCGGCTTTCCCACTAGCTAGGACTACAGGCGCCCACCACAAAGCCTGGCTGGCTTTCTATTTTTAGTAGATATGGAGTCTCTAACTCCACCTGCCTTGGCCTCCCAGAAAGCTGGGATTACAGGTGTGAGCTGCCAGGCCCAGCCCTTTCTGCCATGAGGATAAAGGGAGAAGGCACCATCTATAAACCTCAAAGCAGGCCCTCCCCAGACATGAAATCTACTAGTGCCTTGATCTTGGACTTCATCATCCGGAAGCATCAGAAATACTTTTCTGTTGTTGATGAGTAACCCAATCTATGGTGTTCTGTTATAGCAACCTGAGTAGACCGAGATCTGGGCTCAGATGGCTTTATACCAAGATGCTCCATTTCACAAAAGGAGCAATGACAGGAGTCTATTAAACAGCAAGCTTCCTGAGTTTCATTTACTAGAAAGTTAAATGATGACTTCAGGGACAAACTTGATGTCAACAGTTGTGCTCACGCAATGCCCAAAGGAGGTAGTAAGGACCCTCCAGTTCCTTCAGCCCCTGGCAGTCATAGTATGTTATAAAGATGTTACTATGCTGGAGATAATATTGTTTTTTCCTGGGCATTCCTAAATTTTGTGGTCATTGGCTTTAATATGGTTATAGCTTTAGGAGAGCCAAGCAGGTTCCCACTGATACTGGGATGCCGCTGTCCTCTCCTGTAAATCTGGTCACAATAAATCTGAACTCCAAGAAGAGAAAGATGAACTTCCTTAGAGCAGAGTGGCTGCCACTGCTTGCCAGGTGGCTCCAGAGGCCCCTGAGGAAGTGTGTGAGTGGTGCCCTCTCCTTAGATCAGTGTTTTTCAACTTTACTAATCTCATAGAACACTTGGACCTGTAGTTAAAGTTCCACAGCACTCTTAAATTATGTTGATAAAAAAAAAATCGGAAAAAAAAAAACAATACGCTTACTGTGCTTTGAACTTCTTCTTCATTAAAAATAATTAAATTAATGATCTTTAAAATTTTTGGTTGTCACACCAATAGAAAATCGCTGCTCACGGCCCTGTGCACTTTTCCCAGGAAATGTTCTTCAGCTTTTTGTCTGTTGGGTGGTTTAACCGCACATGTTAATTGTGTGGCTTTTGGGCTGAAATTAAACTTTGGATGAAGTGCTGCTAGAAATCAAGCAACTAGATTGAGAAATCAAGGCTCTCGCCTGGGTGTGGTTTGGCTTCTGCCCAGGTCCGGCCAGTGCGGAGTCCGCCTTCCCACAGGATACACTCACCTCCTTCTCTGGTGCTACCACGATCTTTTCTTCTCTTTTCAATCAAAACTGTCCCACTGAGAAGGCGCTCATGCCTCCTTGCTTGATAAAGTGGCCTGTTCCCACAAGGAAGTTGTGTGTCCTGGGTGAGTTGTTGCAAGATTTTGCTATTGCAGTGCAAAGGTCTCATCCTTTCCTAAATTGAAGGGAAATTAATGGGGCTGACAGAGTCTCCTAGACAACTAAGATCCCTTTCAAAGACTCAGTAAAAGGTACATTGAATGCTCGCTAGATGCCACGTGGTCACTGGCATTGCTGCATTCAGCAGCTAGCAGTGAGTATTCAAGGTTCCCCCCTCTGGAGCTTTCCTAATTGCCTTTATGTGCCAGATATGAACAAGTCCTCCCAGGCAGACTTGTGCTGGGTTTTTATTTCAAGCCAAAGTGTTTCATCACGTGGAGACACCCATTCGCTTTTCTTCTGGGCTGGTCTTTCTTAGTACCATTTTTTTCCTCTTTGGATGACAGTATTTTCCAAGGTGTTGGAACCTCTTAGTCATAAAAGACATCTAAAAGCAGTCACAAAGAACTGGTGGCTTCTACATGTAAGGTATAGGGTGACCACAGGGTTGGTTATGCAGCTGTCCCTGGGCTAGCTGAGATCCAGCTGGCAGTGAGTGCCCTTGTTAGCCTGCTCCTGGGCTGCAGAGGGGACCTTGCTCTTCTGAACTTGATGCTGACCCAGACCACTGGGCAGCCTCTAACTCCAGCAGCATTTCTGTGGAGCACTGGTGGCTTTACGGGGGAGACAAGCGGCCTGTCACACTCCTCTCTCACTGCATGTTGTTGCGCGGCTACTTTTGGTTCAACTCAGATAGCTGGTTTTGATCTTCGTGCCTGCTGTGTTACTAGCTCCCTTTTAGTAGTGTTTATGGGAAGTTTTCATCTTGACCATGAAGCAGTATAGTTACTGATGATCAGTCCTTTCTTTTTTTTATTTTAAAGGTGCTGATCACCAGATTGTGATGTGATTATAAATTGCCTCTCCCAACCTCCCACTGCCCTAATCCCTGTTTATACGGCAAGTGAATTATGTCATGGGAGTGGGAGAGTTAATTTATGTGAACATTGTGGATAGAGTTGGAATAATGTGTTTATGTATTTCATATGATTTAAACCTACCCCAAACCCCAGCATCTGCCTTGTTCTCACATTTCATACGGAAAAACTAAAACACAAATATGCATACAGTCACCCAAATTTATGCAGATGGGTAACAGTGGAGCTGGGGATTGAACTAGTGTTACAGATTGGGCAATTATACCTTCCAAAATGCATATGTTAAACTAACAAACCCCTGGGTTATGTTATTAGGAGATGGTGCCGGAATCTGCAGGGGCCTGATGTTGGACTTCCTGCCTCCAGAACTGTGAGAAATGTCTGTTTTTTAAGCCATCTCGTTGATGGTATTTTTTGTTATAGCAGCCCACACAGACTAAGACAACTGGATTGGGTCTGGAAAATGTTGCTTCCCCGGATGCGGAGTCTATCAAAGAATGTATTGCTCATTTTATCAAACCATCAACATGTAAATGTCTTATATAAGCAAAGCTCCATCTTCAGTTTTCTGCATCATGTAATACTGAACCAAGTACCTGCCAAATAATATTTGTTCATTAAGTGTTTGTGGAATTCATCTATAAAGAAATGTAGGTAGGATATATATGTTTTTCTTTATTTTTTATTTTATTTTTTTGCATTTTTTGGCTGGGGCCGGGTTTGAACCCGCCACCTCCAGTATATGAGGTGGCACTAGCCCCACTCCTTAAGCCACAGGCGACGCCCAGCTATATATGTTTTTTATATTAGCTGGATAATATCAATAGTAATAAAATTGAAAATTGAAAGTTTAATACCACTTTCAACATTGTTAATATTAAAGCGAGTGTTTATGTAGCATAACTTGAATTCTATACAAGCTTCTTTACATTACAAATTAACAAATGAAGGTGGTGGTCATATTAACATTAGAATCTAACACACATCTTGATGTGTTTGGACTTATAATGTATGCTGCAGGAGCCATTCAAACTTGACACGTCTGTGGTGTAAATATAAGGGATATATATTTATTTTGAAGAGTTCATTATTAATATGATTTTTTTTCAAAGAGTATAAGTCAGTGGTTCCCTAACTGTGCAGTGGAATCACCTGGGAATCACCTTTAAAAGTATTAATATATGGTCCTGACCCCTGGCCATTCTGAGTTAAGTATAAGATTGAATGTTTACGTTGGGATTATACAGCTACCTAGGTGATTCTCATGTGCTGCAGAGTTTGGGAAGCCCTGGCATATGCAATGCATGAAGAATCATTAATTTAGTATTGGAGTGTGCCCTACAACTCGGGATTTATTGCTTTATTCCTGTACTCATTGCAGTTGCATGAATGAACACCAACTATCCACCAAGCACCGTGCAGATGCTGGGTACTTAGATGTGAATGAAAAAAGCATAGCACTGCCCTCCTATAATCTTAGTCAGGCAGAGGAAGAAAGACCATATACAGGTAAATCAATCAACACTCTCAAAATGTTTTATATGAAAGATTGTGGAAAGTGAGGAGGTTGTGAACAAAATGAATGTGAGTCCAGGCAGCAGGAGAGGATTATGGTTCTAGGGCCTCACAGAAGGCTAACGTGTCCCATGGGAGAGGCATAAAAAGTTGGAGAGAGGCTTCTGGTGCAGCGGTTTCTCAGCCATGCCAATGACTTTGCACTTGGACCTGGAACTTTGTGATACTATTGGCTGTTTTAATCAAGGATGCTGGGGTAAGTGAGCGTAGAATCAAGATTGCAGTTAACCATTTAGAAATTCTTTGAGGCATCATTCAAGTAAGCAATGATAGTGGTTGAAGAATGGTGGAGTAACAGATATGTCATATTTGAAGATAGAGCTCACTGGTGCTGCTAGTGAAGTACATGTGTGATACCAGGGCAGGAAGGGAATAAAAGGTTATTATAAGTGTTTGGCCTGAGCAATCAGGTAAATCATTTTTTTTTTTTTGAGACAGAGTCCCCATCGCCCTAAGTAGAGTGCCATGGCACCATAGCTCACAACAACCTCAAACTTCTGGTTTCGAGTGATCCTCCTCCCTCAGCCTCCCACATAGCTGGGACTACAGGTGTGTTCTACGACGCCTGGCTAGTTTTTCTATTTTTATTAGAGATGAGGTTTCTCTCTTGCTCAGGCTGGTCTCAAACTCCTGAGCTCAAGCAATCTACCCTTGGCCTCCCAGAGTGCTGGGATTACAGGCATGAGCCACTGAGCCTGGCTTTTGTGTGTGTGCTTGTGAAACAGTGTCATTCTGTCACTCTGGGTAGAGTGCTGTGGCATCATCATAGCTCACAGAAACCTCAAACTCCTGAGCTCCAGCAACTCTCTTGCCTCAGCCTGCTAAGTAGCTGGGACTATAGGCTCCTGCCATGACACCCAGATAGTTTTTCTATTTTTAGTAGAGACAGAGTCTTACTCTTGCTTAGGCTGGTCTTAAGCTGCTGAACTCAGGCAATCCAACCACCTCAGCCTCTTAGATTGCTGAGATTACAGGCACAAGTCACTGAGCCCGGCCTATTAGGTGAATCTTGATGCTGTTTGGTTGGAAGGGAGATGGGACATGGAAAGTTGACATTGGTATGAATTTGGGAGTAAAATCAATCATTCTATTTGGAATAATAATTTCAAGATAGCTGTTAGACATTTATACAGAGCTGACAAATAGGCAGTTGAATAAACAGGTACTCGGAACAAGAAACAGAACATTGCCCTGTCACCAGAAATGTCCTGCTCTTGTTAAACTTGTGTATTACTTCTAGTAATTTTTATATAGAATTCTTAGAATTTCTACATTTAAACTCATATCATTTGTGAATGCAGTTGGTTTGGATTTCCTCCTATTAGGGATACCTTTATTTATTAAAAGGTAAAAGATTTATGTGATCTGAAGAGAAACCAGAGTATACTTGTATTTATTTATTTATTTTTATTTAATCACAGCTGTGTACCTTAGTGCAATCATGGGGTACAGTGTGCGGGCTTCATATACAATCAGAAATATTTTCATCCACCTGTTCGACATAACCTTCATGGGATTTTCTCACTTGAGTGAAAACATTTGTGTTCTGCATTTAGTAGGTTTCACCTGTCCCTTCTAAGGTGCACCTCAAGTGTGATCCCACCCTTTACCCTCTCTCCACTCCTCCCCCTCCCCGTCCCTCCCTTTCCCCATTCCCCATCTTCTTGTGCTATAATTGGGTTGTAGCCTTCATGCAGCCTTTAAGAAAGATAGTGACTTTTCCTCTTCCATATTTACATGGATGGAGCTGGAACACATTCTCCTTAGCAAATTATCTCAAGAATGGAAGAAAAAGTATCCAATGTATACAGCCCTACTATGAAGCAAGTTTATTTATTTATTTTTGAGACAGAGTCTCATTCTGTTGCCCTAGATAGAGTGCTGTGGCGTCATCACAGCTCACAGCAACCTCAAACTCTTGGGCTCAAGAGATCCTCTTGTCCCAACTTCCCTAGTAGCTGAGACTATAGGCACCCATCACGTTCGGCTAGTTTTTTTCTATTTAGTAGAGACAGGATCTCACTCTTGGTTAGGCTGGGCTCAAGCTCATGAACTTAAGCAATGCACCTGCCTCGGCTGCCAGAGGGCTAGGAGTATTCCAGATACCTTTTGTTTTTGTTTTTGAGACAGAGTCTCAAGCTGTCACCCTGGGTAGAGTGCATGGCATCACAGCTCACACCAACTTCAAACTCTTGGGTTTAAGCGATTCTCTTGGCTCATCCTCCCAAGTAGCTGGGATTACAGGTGCCTGCCACAATATGCGACTACTTTTTGTTATTGTTGCTATTGCTATTGTTGTTTTAGCTGGCCCAGGCCAGGTTCTAAATGGCCAGCCTCAGTGTATGTGGCTGGCGCCCTACCTACTGAGCTGTGGGCACCACCCCAGGTACCTTTAATTTGTTGTAACTGCTGTTCTTGTTTCATTGGCTAGAGCCTGTATTACGATCTCAACCACAGGGGGAAGAGCTGCCCTTTGCCTTGTTCTTGATCATAGGTACAGAACATTCCCACTTTTGTCACTAACTGTGATGCTGGATGTAGGATTTTCAAGATGCCTTTTATCAAGTTGAGGAAGTTCCCTTATATTCTTTGTTTGGTAGGAATTTTTATTACAGTGAATGTTGGATTTTGTCAAATGCTTTTCCAGCATTTTCTGCATCTACTGTTTTTTCATCTAATCCTATTAAAATGCCATATCATACAACTTATTTTCTGATGTTAAACCAAACTTGTATTACTGGAGTAAATCCACATTGGTCACAGGGTATAATTTTTTTTAATAGGTTGCTATATTTGGCTTGCTCATATCTTGTTCAAGGCTTTTATGTCTGTGTACATGAAGGTTATTGGCCTGTAGTTTCTTTTTTTGTGATGTCTTGTCTGGTTTTGACATCAGAGTAATACTAACTTCACTGAGTGAGGTCAGCAGTGTCCCCTCCTCTATTTGATGAAAGCATTTGTGAAGGATTGGTATTATATTTTCTTTAAATGCCTGACTGGAGGCACCAGTGACACCATTTCAAATTGGGCTTGACTTTTGGGAAGAATATTTCTTACCAATTTAATTCCTTTATTTATTATTGATTTCAGATTTTCTATTTTCTTCTCATATAATCTTTGGCGATTTGTGTATTTCCAAGAACTTGTGCATTTCACGTGAGTCCCCTGACTTTTTTTGCATAAAGTTGTTCACAATATTCCCATATAATTAATATTTTTAATAACTGTGGATTTGGAAGTGGTATCCCCTCTTACATGTATGATTTTTTTTTTATTAAATCATAATTGTGTACATTGGTGCAATCATGGGGCAAAATGTGCTGACTTCATAAACAATCTGAAATATTTTCACTAAACTATTTAACATAGCCTTCATGGCCTTTTAATCACTATATGAAGACATTTGTATTCTACATCTAGTAATTTTCACTTGTACCCTTCTAAGATGCACTGTAAGTGTGATCCCAGCAATCACCTTTCCTCCACCCATCCCCCCCCCCTTCACCCCTACATGTATGATTTTTCCAGTTTCTGTCCTTGAAAGATTCTGGACCTAAGGAAGAAAGATTATTCCAAGGCGTGAAACAAAGGAAAATGGAATCCCCATTCTGTAGAAATCATGTAGTGTTTATTCCTACCTGGATGCAGGTGGGGTGAAATGAAGAAAGGAATCCACCCGTGGGTTACAACAGATGGGGATGTAAAGGGTCAGGGAGTATAGCAATTGGTGGCATTCCTATTTCCTGGGAGGAACACGAGTCTGACCCTTCCTGGGCGGGTCATGAACCTGACCCTGTCTGGGTGGGGCAAGTTTATTTGGGCAGGTATACCTGATTCAATCAGTCCTCTCTTGAATTCTTGGTAATCTGACTAATGTTCTGTCAATTTCGTTGATATGTTCAAGGAAAAAACTTTTGATATTTTATTTTTCTGTTTTCCATTTTATTGATTTGTGTTCTGGTCTTCATTATTTTCATTAATCTGCTTTGGTGTTTCATCCATTATATTCTCTGTCCCTGTAGGTCTGCTTTATTGAGAGTGCCAGAACAAATGGAATCCTACACTATGCACTATGCTGGGACTAACTTTTTTCACTCAACACAACATATTTGAGATTTGTTCTTATGTGAAACTATAGTTCAGTCCCTTTTATTGCTGAATCATATGACATTATATGGATGTACCATGGTTTATTCACACTTTAGAGGAATTTGGATGGTTCCAGTTGCAGACTGTCTACATAAATAAAGTAGCTATTAATATCTGCATACAGATTTCTGAGAAAGCTAAACTTTAATTTCTCTAGAACATATACCTAGGAATGAGATTGCTGGGTCATGTGTAAATATACATTTAATTTTATAAGAAACTATCAAACTATATCCCAGGTGTTTTTGTTTCATGTATTTTGAAGCCGCTTGTCAGGTGCACACACACTTGGGATTGATGTGCCTGCTGGGTGAATTGAGCCTTTTATCGTTAGCTAGTGCGTTATCTTTCTCAGCCCCTGGTACTTTCCCTTGCTGTAACTACCACTGTGTCTAATGTCAGTCTAACTCATATTAATGTACCTACTCCAGGCTTTTCCCATTAATGTTTCCTGGGTATATATCTTCGCCCATCCTTTGCTTTTGACTTACTTGTCTCCTTGTATGTGAGATGGCTTTCATGCACACAGCATATTGCTGGGTGTTCGTTTTTGATCCATTCTTTTCGTGTTTGTCTTTTAATTGGTGTTTTTCAACCATTTCCATTTAATAGAATTTCTGATCTGTTTGGATTAGGTGGACAGTTTTTTAGTTTATTGTTTGTTCGTTCCTTTTTGTACCTTTGCTTCCCCTTTTCTATCTCCCTTTGGACTACTTAAATTCTTTTATGTTTCATTTATTTAAGTATTTTATTTTAATCTGTAAGTTTTTATATTCTATCTCTTTTTTTATTAGACCATAACTGTGTACATTACTGCATTTACAGGGTACAATGCGCTGGTTTTATATACAATTTGGAATGTTTGCATTAACCTGGTTAAGACAGTATTCACCTCACTTATTTGTTGTGTTTAGACATTTACACTCCACTATTAATATATTTGACATGTACCCTTGCAATATGCACAGTAGGTGAGGTCCCACTGATTACCCTCCTCCCACCCTGCCAAACACCCCCCCCCTTCTCTCCTTCTTTCTGGGCTATAATTGTGTTTTATCTTTCATATGAAAGTGTAGATACTTACATATTGATTTCATAAGAGTATTAAGTACATTGTGTATTTTTTCCATTCTTGAGATGATTTACTAAGAAGAATATGATCCAGCTCCATCCATGTAAACATAAAAGAAGTAGGAGGAGCCAAGATGGCAATCTGTAGCCAGCTTTCCGCAGAGGTTCCCGTCCAGAAGGAGAGTTAAAGGACAGAAACTCAGCAAGAAAGCCAATGGTTTGGATCTGAGCCAAAAGAAAAGATTGAAGAGCACCATCAACCCTGCTAGGGCGACCTGAGACACCGAGGACACAAACAAAAAGGTACAGAGCACATCACCAAGCGGACGGGAGTCCCCTCCCCCATGAGAGAGGTTCGCAGTATACTCCATACCTCCATACAAACAAGCGAGCAGAGTTTGGATGGCCTCCCACTCTACCCCAC
>CAUYON010158429.1:0-33610 GCA_963573935.1 Arctocebus calabarensis | reverse complement strand
GTTTATGAAAAGAGAATCAACTAACGTCACATCAGAATAATTCTCTTTTAAAAATTTTCTATCAGTCATTCAGAGCATGGCATATTCTGCTTTGCTTTGTGTTCTATCATTTTCTTTTCTTGTTGGATCTTTTCCTGGTTTGGGGATCAAGGTGATGTTTGCTTCATAGAATGTGTTGGGTAGTATTCCTTCTTTTTCTATATTTTGGAAAATGTTGAGTAATATACATACTAGTTCCTCTTTAAAGGTGTGGTAGAATTCTGATGTGAAGCCATCTGGTCCTGGGCTTTTCTTTTTAGGGAGATTTTGTTTACTTGATGCTTTCAGAACTTGATATAGGCCTGTTCAACGTAAAGGTTAATCTTCTTGTCATAAAATAGAAAAGGGTAATATGAACTCCCAGGGTGACCAGCTATTACCACCACCCTAGAAACTTCCTGGGATTCTTCCCCCATCCCTTTGGAATTTTTCACCTGGTTCTTGTCATTATCATTTTCTGCCTTTTAGTTACTGTGTTACTACCTACGTAAGCATCTCTAAGCATATATTGTTCAGTTTTTGTTTTTGAATTTTATCTAAATGGAATGCGTCCTGAGACTTCTTTGGTGGCTGGCTTCCGTGAACAGCCTTATATTTGTACAAGCCCTCCTTGTTGACTTGTGCGGCCGTAGCCAGTTTATTTTTGTTACTGTGTAGTATTCGAGTGTATGCCTATGCCATGCATTAAAGTCACGCTGCTGTGAATATCATTCTCTTGTGCCCAGGTGGAAAGCAGGAATTTACCAAAGTAAAACTACTCTATTAGTGGTTTTCCCACCTTCAACTTTGCTAGATATTGCTGAATGATTTTCCAAAGTGGCCGTATAATTTGCACTCCCAGCAGCAGCCTATGAAAGAAAGGTACTGTTGGTCCACATCCTTGCCAACACTTGGTTTTGTCAGATTTTTAATATTAGATTTTTAAATTTATTGTTTTCTTAGAGATGAGGTCTTGTTTTATTGCCTAGCCTGACCCTGAACTCCAGGGCTCAAAGCAATCCTCCCACCTCAGCCTCCTGAGATGTTTGTTTGGTTTTTTTTTTGCAGTTTGGCCGGGGCTGGGTTTGAACTCACCACCGTTGGTATATGGGGCCAGTGCCCTACTGACCGAGCCACAGGCAGCCTCCTGAGATGTTAAAGTACGTGACAGTCTTGTGAATGTGAACTAGGATTTGTTTGGGGGTCATAATTCGCTCTTCCTTGGATACAAATGGGATTCTGCATCTTTGCTTACATTTGTCACTTGAATTGCCTTTTGTGGTGAAGCACTATTCAAGTATTTTTTCCTTTAAATTTCTTTTTCCTTAATGAATAGTTGAGTTCTTTATATTTTGGGGGTAGGTCTTGTTAATTATCTATGCTACAAACATCTTCTTCCAATGTGGCTTATTTTTTTTTATTTTCAATGTGGTGTCTGGTGAACAGAGAGTAATAAATTTTAATGAAGTCCAATCAAGTCTCCTTTTTCTTTATGGTTTGTATCCTCTGTGTCTTGCTTAAGAAATCTTTTCCTACCCCAAAGACGTAAGATTTTTTCCTATGTGACTTTGTGCAAGGTGCGTGGATTTGTCTTTCATATTTAAGTCTTCAATCCACCTGAAATTGATTCTTGATTTGCTAATTATTTTTTTCCTGGCATTGATTTCTGTGGACAGTGCCAAGCAGGAGCCTATGTAATATTTTTTTCCTCAGTGGATAATCAGTTCTCTAAACCAGCTTTAGGTGAGACTGTCCTGTCTCCCTTCATCCTCCTGTCTTCCCTGGCAGCCAGACATGCTGCTTCTGCTTGTGTACACGTTAGCCGCGCATCAGCATCTCTCTGTCTGTTGAATTATAGCTTAAAAGGACATTTTGGGACCCGGTGGGGCAAATCCTCACAGTTTGTTTTTCATCAAGGGTATCTTGCATATTCTTTGCTCTTCGTAATTCCATGGAAATTTCAGAATCAGATTGTTAAATTCTACACATACATATACACTTGAGGTTGTGATTGGTATTGCATTGACTCTACAAACCATTTTGGGGGAAAAATTGGTATCTTTATACTAACATTGGGTCTTCCTATTCCAATTAAATACACAGGGTGAACATAAAGTTCGTGCTCAGTTTCAAATAGTTTCACATAATAAATTGCATACAAACTTTATTTTCACTCTGTATGTATGTGTGTGTGTGTGTATATATATATACATATGTATATATGCATATTTTTAAATGCCTGCTTTATATCTTCATTTATTTAGGGTTCCTTCAGTAACATGCAATAAAGTTTCACATTTTTTTTTGTTTAGTTTACTTTGTACATACTTTGTTAGTTTATTTCTTTTTTTAAAAAAACATTCTTTTTTATTTTTATTTTTATTTATTATTATTATTATTATTTTGAGACAGAGCCTCAAGCTGTCACCCTGGATAGAGTGCTGTAGCATCACAGCTCACAGCAACCTCCAATTCCTGGGCTCAAGCGAGTCTCTTGCCTCTGCCTCCCAAGTAGCTGGGACTACAGGCGCCCGCCACAATGACCGGCCATTTTTTGGTTGCAGCCATCATTATTGTTTGGTGGGCCTGGGCTGGATTCGGACCCGCCAGCTCAGGTGTATGTGGCTGGCGCCTTAGCCCATTGAGCCACAGGTGCCGAGCCTGTTAGTTTATTTCTAAAGTGTTCCTACTATCAGTACTACTATAAATGGTATCTGTGATGGTTAATTTTATGTCTGCTTGGCTAGACCACAAAGCTAATCCTATTGTAAACATAGAAAAATAAATGGAATAGTGGGTACAAATGGGATTCTGCATCTTTGCTTATGTTTGTCACCTGAATTGCCTTTTGTGGTGAAGCACCGTTCAAGTATTTTGAACAGCAGTGCTGTGGAAGGGCCTCCCCATGTCGCTTGTTTTGGGAGGTAAGTAATGTCAGATGCCACTCACTTTCCCTGGCCTGGCTCCAGCTCCCAAGCTGCCACTTGACTCCCTGCCTTCCCATGTGGCTTGTCCACAGAAGGGGAGCCCTGGGGTGAGCAGTGGGCCTGTGGGGGAGCTCATTCCCCAGTTGCCGTGTGGCTCTTGGGGGGGTTGTTAGTGGATTCAGCAGCCCCTTCCCTGGAAGCAGATTTAGGACCCCTTATGGTACAGTTCCCAGTGAGCCTATGACACCCTCATGGGGAGGGCACCAAGCTCTGATACCGAAGGGACTGGGCCACACTGTCCCAGGGCATCACTGCTTATACATTCCCCATGTTTGAACATGTTGGTTTTGTTGTTTAAATAATTTTAGAAAGAACTTTCTGAAAACAAGCCATACACAGAGGATTCTGGATATCAACTGACCTCTTCTTGAGAGCTCCAGGTAACCATATGGTCTGTCAATGTGGGTGTTTAACTGGCTCTGTTTGTTTATATCTATTGCATTGAAGTTTTAAGTTTGAAGCTGCTGTTTTATTTTGTACTTATCATTCACTGATTCGGTGTATATAGGTAGTATTGTTTTCCTTTCTCATCTACTTTTTGATTATTTTCTCCCAGCTTATTTTTGAATTTTCAAGAAACAGAAAAGCTGAAAGAACACAACAGTGACCACTTGCATATTCTCCAGTAAAATCCACCAACTGTGAATATTTTGCCATCTGTACATATGCACATCTGTAGGTACACATATCTACATATGGTCATGGGTCACTAGTGACCCATGTCCTGAGAAATACATCATTAGGCATTTTTGTCACTGCGCAAATACCCTAGGGTAATGTTTACACAGACCTGGGTGGTGTACTGTATTATGCAATTGAGCAAAATGCTATGATCCTGGGCTATGATCCTAGCTCCTGGGCTACACTCCTATATAGCATGTAACTTCACTGGATACTGGAGGAAACTGTGACACAATGGTAAGTGTCTGTGTATTCAAATATCTCTAGACATAGAAGTGGTATAGTAAGAATATCATACAAAAGAGAAAAAAATAGGCTGGGCATGTTACCTCACACTTGTGATTCTGACACTCTGGGAGGCTGAGGTGGGAGGATCCCTTGAACTCGGGAGTTTGAGACTAGACTGAGCAAGAGCAAGGCCTCATTTCTATTAAAAATAGAAAAATTAGCTGTGCTTTGTGGGAGGTGTCTCCAGGCCTAGCTCCTTGGAAGACTTAGTCAAGACGATCTCTTGAACCCAGGAGTTTGAGGTTGCTGTGAGCTAGGCTGATGCCATGGCACTCTAGTATAGACAACAGAGTGAGACTCTGTCTCAGAAAATAGAAGAAAAAAAGATGAAAAATGACACCCCTCTATAGGGCAGCTCCATTAGAATTTTATGGGACCATGGTCGTATATGAGCATCATCATTCACCAAAATGTCATTGTGTGGCACATGACTGTGCCTATAAGTACACGTGTACATGGAGATGTGTACACATGCACTGTATACACACCTACATGTATATATACACATGTGTATATACGCATATGTGTGCCAATTTGCTACCTAAAGTGAATTCCACAAATTTACATTCCTACCAACAGCATATGAGTGTTTTAGGCGTTATACATCCTTGCCAGCACTTGATATTATCCCAGTTTTGTGATTTTGCCAGCCCGGTGGGTGTGAAGTGGTATCTTGTTGTGGTTTTAATTTACATTTCTCTAGTTATGCATGAGGCTGAGCATCTGGGCTCCCTCTTTCCGTGAAGAGCCCATCTGCTTGTGTGCCGTCAGCGCTCACTGTTTGGTGCTGTTGGTGTGCCTGCCTGCAGCTGCCCTATGTTCTGGGAAACAAGATACAGATTTCAGAATTGTATGTGAACACTGTTTGCTGATTTAAATCTGTAAGTGAGGGCCTGAAGGATTCTCCTATACATCGTATGACTTCGTATGTTTATGATTGTAAGCAACAGAAATTAGCTAAGTACGTCAATTGGCTTTTATAGTAGACCAATCTAGTGGTAGTGGTGGCTTCAGATGCGTTGGCTCCTGTGGTTCCACAATGTCACCAAGGTCCTTTAACCTCTGTGCACTGCGCCTGCAGGATTGCCTTCGTCTTCGGGCTGGTTCTCCTTATGTTTCTAAGCTGCTTGCCAGCAGCTCCTCCTAGGGCTCTGGGCTTCTCTGAAGCAACTGAACTTAGATCACCTGGGAGTCTTTGAATGTCTTTGAATGTGGTCAAGAGGATAGAATGTTCAGATTGGGGGTGGAGTCACCCCAAGCTCATGGATTCCCAAGCAGAAATCACAGCAGATGGAAAGGGGGAGGGGATGCTGGGATTGATCAATAAACACTTGCCATGGGGGCTGCAGCCTGGAGGGCTTGGTGACTGTCATGTTGGCTGCTCGGCACTCAAGACTTCTTGCTTACTTTTGGGCATATGCCTGAGAACCAGATGGTTGAGTCTCCTGAAAATCTGATCTGTGGAAAATTGATCTGTGGAAATTCCATATTTTCATTATGGAAGGGTAGCAAGATTAACATCTGTATTTCTCCCATGTGGGTTCCAGGATTATTAATATATTGTCATACGAGTATATGCTTCTCTTCTTGCTTCCTTTGATTTTTTGCTGAATGTTTCACAATAAATTTCAGACACTGTTATACTTTTACCCTTAATCTATAGAACCATAATACCATTATCACATCTAAGAAAATCAACAATCAATTCTTACATATCATCTAATATCCTTCCAGATTAAGTGTCTAAAATGTTCCTCCAATCTCTTTTATAGCTCAATTTGAATGAAGATTTAACCAAGTTTCAGGCACTGCATAACTTGTTTGTTCCATTATTACCTTTCAATCTAGAAAAGTTCCTTCTAGCTTGGAAGTTTTAGTATAAAAAAGGAATTCGTCTCCACTTTTTTCATAGTGTTTACTGTCAGAGGACCAGGTCAGTTGTCTTAAATAGTACTTATATCTTGCATTTGTCTGTTTTCCCCTGGCTTTATTTAACTTATACTTCTGCCCTTTGTCTTTTCTGTAAATTGAAACTTTGGCATGATTTCTTCTTAAGTGCAGAATTCACTCTCATGATCCATAAGAAGCTGTGTTATTTATACTTGTATGCTGTGTAGTTCTATGCTCCAAGAGCTTGTAATGCAGAGTTGTTTATTACATTTGTTGTTTTGTCTCATTTATCACCTTTTCTTGGCTTTTCTGATCTTCATTGAGAATTTTTTATTGTTCTATTGTGTCTTCTCTATTGAATTATTGATACTTCTTCTTCTTTTTTTTTTTTTTGCAGTTTTTGGCCGGGGCTGGGTTTGAACCCACCACCTCCTGTATATGGGGCCAGTGCCCTACTCCTTTGAGCCACAGGCGCCACCCTATTGATACTTCTTTAAAAAATTTTGTAGAGGTTTTCAGTGGTTCACAATGTATGTTTTAAGTAATCTGAGCCTACCTGCAAATAATATCATATTTCTTCAAGTGCAGAGTGAGGACTCTGGGATTTGTGCCCTCCCTCCCTCCTGTTTTTTCTGTCATTGTTATTACACACCTCATCTTGACATGTGCTGTAAGCACACATTACATTACTGTGCTCTTCCCTTTAAGCACTCAGTTATCTTTTAGAGCAATTAAAACTAAAGCATGCTTTTATTTTACTGTCATTTATTCCATTTCTGATATCTTCATTTCTTTGTCTAAATTCAAGTTTCTGTCTACACAATATTCTTTCTGCCTTAGTTGTTTTTTATACAGTCAGCCTTCTGGTAATGAATTCCTTCAGTTTTTGTTTGAGAAAGTTCATTTCTCCTTCACTGTCTTCTTCCTTGCATGGTTTCTGATGAGCAATCTGTAGAAATTCTTATCCCTTGTTTCTCTGTAGGTAATATATTTCTTCTCCCATCTGCATTCAAGATTTTCTTTTCAGTGGTTTGATGCTATTTCCAGGTAGGGTTTTCTTGGTTTTTATCTTTGTTTTTTTTTTTGCAGTTTTTGGCCGCGACCAAGTTTGAACCTGCCACCTCCAGCATATGGGGCCGGCGCCCTACTCCTTTGAGCCACAGGTGCCGCCCTATCTTTGTTGTTTTTTTCTGGGCTTCTTGGATCTGTGATCTGGTAGCCTTTCACTAATTTTGGAATAATATATATTCCAATAATAATAATAATTATTAATATATAATAATAATATTTGGAAATATTTTAGCCATTAGGTGTCCACGTGCTTCTCTACTTCTTCTGGAATTCCAATTAAACATGTGTTAGACCATTCAGTGTTGTTCCACGATGCTTCCCAAGGGTGTTTGCCTTCCTCTGATGTGATACTGGTGTCAGCCTGTGTGCCTGCCCATTTCCCAGGGACACCTTGGCTAGAACTTTTTCTTTTTGTTTGTCCCCCTCTCTCAGCACCATAGGACCCTTTTTGTTGTCTTTTCCCCATACACTTTGTTTTGCAGTGGAGCTAGGGGAGAAGGGCATAGGCAGGGTTTTGGGAGCGTGAGGTGTTCCCCTTCACTGCACCCCAGGGGAAGCATCGCTAGGATCTTCTCTGTGTCTTTCCTGTGAGCTCCGGTGGAATTTGTGGAGGAAATTCCTAAAGAGGGTGAGAACTTCTCATTTGCCTGTGGCTCCAGAGGCTTTATATGCTCCTGCTTGCCTGTGCTTGACTTAGTAATTCCATAAACAATCAAGTCAGGTTTTTTTAAATTTTTAATAATTTTATTAAATCATAATTGTGTACATTGGTGCAATCATGGGGCACAATGTACTTACTTCATATACAAACAGAAATACTTTGATCGTACTGTTAGAGATAGCCTTCATGGCATTTTCTTAATCACTATATGAAAACATCAATATTCTACATTTAATAAGTTTCACCAGTACTCTGGTAAGATGCACCGTAGGTGTGATCCCACCAATTGCTCTCCCCTCCCCTCCCTTTCCCTTTTCCCTGTATTTCAAAAGAACCTTCATTTAAAAGTCAAAAGCTGGGGGTGGTGCCTGTGACTCAAAGGGGTAGGGCGCTGGCCCCATATGCTGGGAGGTGGTGGGTTCAAACCCAGCCCCAACCAAAATAAATAAATAAATAAATAAAAGTCAAAAGCTGGCTACTGACACCTTACGTATTAACTGAATTTGCTCTATGAAGCCATAGTAGTTTCAGTTCCAATGAATAGAGACTTAAGTGTCTATTCACCTTAGGGAAAATAAATGTCAGAATAATGTATGTCACAACATTTCCAAACATCACTCCCTATCATCACATACTGAATCAGTATTTATCAGGGTTTTTTAATCTATTCTGGCTTGACATATCTCAAAATTTCTTAAAGAATTATGTAATGTTATTATTCTCATTTTACAAAGAAGGAATGCCACATTTAGACTACTTAGTTAACTTGCTAAAGTTTGTAAGGCTCACACCACCACATCAATTTTATTAAAATGAAAATATCATGCTCCCAAATATATTTGGGTTTATTGTTGAGAGGTTAGTCTGCCAACTCTACATACAAGACAAAATAAAGTAATTTGAATGAATTTGGAAAATTTTCTTACATTTTTAATAAATTAATTTTAGATATTAGACTAGAACAATACATAGACATAGATGTAGCTATATTTATGTAAGTTTAAATCCAGTATGGAAACCTAATTTTAGTTTGGTACTTTGTTGTTCATTATACAAAGTTTGTTATACAAAAACACTGAGCTTTCTATAACATTGTTTATATAAAATAAAAAATAAGTAACTGAAGAAGAACTATACTCTCCAACACTATGTAGATATTGGGACTTTGTAAACCATTAGCATATTCAATTCTCCCACCTCTTTCGTAGTCCAGAGAACTTGAAGTTTATAACATTCTTATCATTTAAATTGTTTTTTCCTCTCTCTTTTAGCCAGGCATGGTTGAATTCTTTGAGTAATATGTATTAGTTAATATATAATGACTCCAGTGTAATAGAGTAAATTATTCTTGCCCACTTAGATATTTATTTACGAATTTTGCTTTCTCTATTTAATCATCTCTTAGTGAACATATCATTACATGCATACATTATTACCTACAAGTGCATCTTTGTGTATCCGAAACACATTAAGTGCTACATGTTCCTAAACACTTTTTTTAAAAGTTGGTCATCAAGATTGCCTGAGGATTGAACAGAATTAATGTAATATTATTCAAAAACTTTGACATTAAATAAAAATACATCCTATAATTCTACTATATCAAGAATATTCCATATGTACAAAAATGCCCCCAAAAGACCAATTTGTTACACAACATATAAAATGGTATTAGGAGAAAAGATCATGAAACAGCAAATAGGCTACAAAAGATAATCTATAAAAAAAGCACCTTTTGGTGATTCATTTATTGATATATTGGCATAGATTCCAAGAAGTAAGAAATTTTTCATGAATATATTTTTTCAAGGCACAAAAATTATGTTATAATTATAATATAATACATCCTACAAATATAAATTATAATAACATAAATGTATATACAACATGATTGCACAATGGTCACAAAATTTCTTACACATGACAATTTACAGCAATTTTATTTATAACTGATAAAACTGAAAATATTCCAGTTTTCTATCAACAGGAGAAATGATAAACAAGTTATTACTAATCAATTAAAACATGAGTTAGTGACAAATACATTATCATGATGAATCCCCCAAATAGAGTGCTGATTGAAATGAACTTTAGGTAAAATAGTACAAAATGTGAGATTCAATTTATATGAAGTCCAAGAATAAGCAGAACTAATTTAAGTTGAAACACATTAAAAGGCGTGCTTATCTTTGGAGGAATGCAGAAAACTCACAGAAGTGGAGAGTAGAATATTTAGTTTCCAGGGCTTGAGAGTGGCGTGGCAGACACAGGGATATGTTGATTAAAAGATTCAACATTTCAATTAGACAAGATTAATAAGCTAAAGAGATTTATTGTATAACATTGTAACAATGTATTGTCTACTTGAAAATTGTTTAAAGAGTAGATTTAACTGTCTTACCATTGAAAAATGATAAGCATGTGAGGTTATTTGTATGTTCATTAGTTTGAAATAGCCATTCCACAATGTATATATATTTCAAAGCATCATGTTATATAAGTTGAATACAAATAAAGTTTAGTTCTCAATTTTAAAAAAAAGTTTATTTTTTCAAATAATTTGTTCTTTCAAGAGAACATATTACCATGAATGTTAAATTTTAAATAATAAGTGATTTAGAATATTTATGATTTATTTTAATAAGAATGTGATCTTAATACATTTATTCTACACATATTTGGTCATTTAAAAATACTAATTTTGTGGTTCTTTCTACCTATTATTTGAATAAAATTTTGAAATGTAAACTGAACTTTAATATAATATGTTATAGTCCACTTAAAATATGTAATTGAAAGGTAGGGTATCTAAGAAATTGATATAATTTGAAAGTAGAGAGAATTACAAAGTACTTGCAGCTCTTGTGTGCATAAAAATTAATTTAGCAAACATGAAAAGGAAATTACTATAATAGAATAGTCAAACTTTCAATTATATACTTTCTTATATTCCTTATGTATTCTCTTAAATCACAAAATGAGGTTTATTTAACAGGCCTGGGGATTTTATTTACTATAAAATAATGCACTATAATACTATTGTACTATCATCTTTAGTAAAATCTAAAAGAAATATAGTAAGAATTGAAGTATGTCAAGTGTTTTTCTGGCATTTAATAAAATGTCATGCCTAGCATATCTCACCATTAACAGTTTAAATGTGGGCAAATGAGAAAAAAAATGATAAAAATTTTAGAATTATACAAATTCCTACATTTAAATTCTACCCTAACTACTTACTAAATCATAGAAATGTCAAAATCAAAATTAACTAGAAAAATGCTCTCAAATTTTAGTAGGAAATAAATGAACTTTTATATATAGCAGTATTTGAAAGGAAGTATTTAAATATATGTCATTGATGAAATTATTTTATCATTTCTAAATTATTAGGTCCTGAAGAAAAATATTGTAGATCCATAATATTTCTTGCAGCTTGAAGAAACCTGTGTGAAAAGTATTTAGAAAATATAACTTTTTATTTATATTTTTCTTTCACATATTTAAAATAGTACAAGGGGGAGCTTTATATTAATATAAAACTTATGTTAATAAACAGTATATTTTATATCAAAGCTAATGCTTCATGAATATATGTGTTATTTGACCATTTTGGACATCTACCAAAATCAGTTATATTGGTTGTAAATTAATTTTAGTAGATGTTTACAGAAAGCCCAGTTTAGTAACAAGTATTTCTAAATTTGGAAACATATATTAATAGCTCTTGTTATTAATTGCTATTCAGAAAAGGAATTAATGTATTACAATAGAACAAATAAATATTCCAGAATTTATACTTGCAATTCTGACTATTTGCTGTTGATTCCTAAGATCCAAGACACGTATCATTATTTATTTGGGCTCCTGACTTTGAATTACATTCACTGTTAGAAGAATGTGTGGGATCTTATCAAATTGTTAATGAATGATGACTTACCTTGTAATTAGAGATGTTCTAAATTAATACATGATACAATTTAATACTTTGAGATAGGATTATATTCTCCATTTTAGAGCTTTAGAAGTTATTTACGAAGATAGTACTACTAAGTTTATAAATAATCCAAAATTAATTAACCATGAAATGTCAATGGTCTACTTCACAAATATATAAATAATATATTTCATAATATTCCATGGTATACATATGCCACAATTTGTTAATCTATTCATAGGTTGATGGGCACTTGGGCTTCTTCCTTGACTTGGCTATTATTAATTGAGCTACAATGAATAATCTGGTGCAAATAACTTTGTTGTAAAGTGATTTTTGGTCTTTTGGATACATGCCTAGTAGAGGAAATTGCAGGATTGAATGGCAGGTCTACTTTTAGATCTGAGTATTAAAAAAAGATGGAGACCTTACCCCTTTTATGTTTACATGGGTGGATCTGGATCATATCCTACTTTGTAAAGTATCTCAAGAATGGAAGAAAAAATATCCAATATACTCAGTACTATTATGAAACCAATTTACAATCACTCACACTTTCATATGAAGATAGATCAGAACTATGGCCCAGGATGAAGGAGGGTGGAGGGGCGATGGCAGGGAGGGGTGAGGTCAGAACGAGGGAGGGTGAATGGTGGGACCACACCTATATTGCATATTGCAAGGGTTCATGATGTAGGATCTATTAAGTATAGAGTATAAATGTCTTAACACAATAATTAAGTAAATAAGGTAAAGGATATAATAACTAATGTGATGTAAACATTCCAGATTGTATATGAAATCAGCAAGTTGTACCCCATAAATGCACTGATGTGAAAAAAAAACAAATACATAAAACATTTGAAAAAGTGCAAGATCTTAATAGTTTGATTATAAACAAAATATCTAATTCCACGAATTATAGTATATAATAAAATAAGTAAAATAATCGGTGGAGAAAAATGTAGAATGAAAAAGAAAGTGGAGGCTTCCACTTGTTGGAAAATAGAAGACCCAGGCTAACCTTCCCTTCAATTATAATACTAATATGCCTGCACAAATTACAACGTTCTTTTACATATCTGGACTAAAACAAATATAAGAGAACTCTTCGAGGTCATAGCCAAATAAATAGTTGAAAGAACAGTAAGTTGAAACTTACGAAAAAGCTAACAGAGTAAGGAAGCCAGCATTTCCGTGGGTCAATGTTTACACCAATAATATCTGTAGCATCTGCCTTGAGTCAAACACAAGGTTGGAGAACAAGGAAGCAGAGACGGTGCATTAAGCCTAGATCATTAGACAGAACTCAGGTGTCTCTAAGTGTTGCAGTGCTTCTTGTTGAAGCAGACTCTGCTTCACACGAGGTAAGCATCTGCAGTTTAGGCCTCTAAAAGTTCCACAAAATAAAAGGAATTAACTATGACTTTAAAATAATGTTGCCTAAAACACAAAGAACCAAACTGACATGAAATTGAGTAGTATTGGAAACAACAAACAACAGATTTACAATTCCAAGTGTTTCGATATTGAATTATTAGTTACAGGTTATAAAATAAAACGTATAAGAGTTAAGAAATAATGAAAGAAGTGAGAAAAGGTAAGAAAGTAATACAAAAACACCCAAAATGATCATGTAAAATTGAAGTAAAAATTGAGACATTTCAGAAATAGGCAATGTTAAAACAAAAAACACACAAGCCCATCTGCTTTTAGCCATGATGGGTTAGCTTGTATTAGACAAACGATCCCTATAGTATAACTGTAGAGCTCCAGTTTTAAATACAAACATGAACTGTTGAAAAATGTTAGACAGTAGAAAAGACAGCTAACACTTAGGAGGCCACAATCTCAGAAAGGAAGGGTAGGAACTGAAATAATACTAATTCTTTGCCATTGTTCCCTTGAGATACGACTGACAGATTGGCTGGCAGTGGTCTGCTAAGAGGCAAGCAGCAGAAATTCAGGGAGAAAATGGAAGTTAAGATGCTACATGTAACTTACAAATAGTCGCAAGGTATAGTACTATTAATATCTTAGAATAGTAATAGTAATAGTAATTAGCCTCTATAAGTCAAGGATTACAAGAAGAAACATTATTTTGTGTAGATGTAGGACTTCAATTTCTGGATTATATGCTAAAAAAATTACATATCAATTAAATAGATGTATCATGTTTACTCCTCATGACTTGGTCAAATTTAACTCAGTAAAAGGGGATTTGAAGATATAGATGAAAATCTTAATTTATTTACCTGAAGTTAAAGAATGTAGGTATCATGAGTAGGTGATACAAATGCAGGTATCATGAGTAGGTGTCCAGGCTCATCCCATGACTTGCCTGGACAAGACAGCTAACACTTAGGAGGCCATAATCTCAGAAAGGAAGGGTAGGAACTGAAATAAGACTAATTCTTTGCCATTGTTCCCTTGAGATTCGACTGATAAATTGGCAGGCAGTGGTCTGCCAAGAGGCAAGCAGCAGAATTTTAGGGAGAAAATGGAAGTTAAGATGCTACATGTAAATTACAAAGAGTTGCAAGGCATAGTACTATTAATATCTTAGAACTAGGTAAAACTACTTCTGAGATCAAAACACAATGGCATTTAGGGGTCACTGGGGAAGAGTGAGTGGCCCTGGTATAAATATTGAAAGCAAAACGGAAGAGCAGCCTTGACAAATACCACATCTTAGTCTCACATCATCTAATTCTCTTTTGGCATGTCTAAATTTTCTCTCAAAAGTAAATTCTGTCTGAGAGACATTATTGCTATCTAGAGTCTCTATATATTTTCTTATACAATATCCATAATTCTTTCAACAATTGCCAAGCACATATTCTTCTCTCTAGATCTTTACTGCCAACTTCTAAAGTGTTAAAATGATTCTTTTTCATATAAAGAGAATGACAGGATTATATCCTAGACTATTTCTGTTGAATTTTGTACTATGTAGTATAGCCAATCCATTAGCTCCAGAAACTGTGGTAATGTATGTAATAATTATAAAAGGGAATTAATGTATCATTATTCTTGATTATCTACATAACTAAACACATTAAAAAGTTGAAATAGAAAAAAGTTCAATGTCACTATCAAGAAAAAATTACAAATAAAAAACAGGAACTTGGGGGACCATTATATAATTCTTTCTACTTTGATATATTAGAACATGTTCACAATAAATATGTTTTAAAGATAGAAATGTATTTTTGACATAATACAGTAAAATTAGAACTCCTTATATAACTTCATGTATTTCCTACAAAGAAATTGATTCACATGTCACAAAAACTTTATCTCTCACCTACTCATTTTTCATCAAGGAGTCTGAGGAAACAGAGGTTAGGGTAAACTTTTATGTATACAGGTGCTAATAGTGGCATTATTTATGGAAAAAACATTGAATCCCATCAAGGTGTTATTAATAAGGTTAAGCCCAAGTCACCTGCTATATTTCCATACAAATCAGAATTAGCTATTTGAAATAGTGGATTTCAAAAACTTAATAAAATATATATTCACAATACAATTTATGGTATAAGTAGTAAAACAACAATATATCAAAAAATAACTTCAGGTTGGTTAATAAATCCAATATACATATTTTAAGAGTCTTAGCTATATCATGTCAGAGAGAGGATGATGAAGGCAGTTTGAGTAGGTGTACCATACAAATGTAGATATATAGATAGTTAGCATATAGTCATGTGGATATTTAGGTGTATACACCTATTTGTGTGTATGTTTATACAGAGGGAGATATATAATGGTTTTTGAAATAACCAACAAAATCACCAACCAGATTCTGTCTTTTAAGAAAGAAAGTAACCCAGATAGGTGAATCTGTAAAGAATGTATTTAAAAATTTAGCACCTCTTCCTAATATTTGTGTTTTTTTCTTACAAGTGCCCATATCCATTTCAGATGATTCAGAAACAGTTGTCCCTTCACTTTCTTGGTTGTAGTTTTTTAGTCTTTTATGATTTTCATATGTTGACATTCTGCTGCTTATTTCACATGATAATTACCAGAAATAAACTTCCCAATAAATAGGAGTTACATGTAAAAAAATTAAACTATGAAAACCATCTAATAGCGACAGAGATCTTTCTGACAGACTACAAATGACAGCATGTCATTTTCTGTGGATTAAATAAATTATTTCTCTTTACGTACTATTTTGGAATCTCATTTCACAGTGGTTGAAATGGGTTTTGTTGCTTTGTTGCATTTTTTTCAAATAACAAAATCTTTTCAAACAGGTTGAATATGTGGTCACATTCTTTTCTTGCTAATTGCATTTTTTATATGTGCTTGAAATATACTATTATTTATCACTTACACAGAAACACAGGAAAAATACACTTTGCACATTAATTCCCTTATGTGCTTGTTCAGGAAAGTTAACACACACATAAGAAAGTCCGGGGGGGGGGCAAATATTATTGAATTTTGAATATTTTTTTCTATAAGTATAGAAAAGTAAGAATAAATCTTTAAATGCATGTGTTCAGTTTTTAAACAAACCATTGACTTTCTTTTGCAGAACCATAATGGTAAACACAATTAATTTTGTAAATTATAAAATCCACCATAATTATTTTAATTGTATATTACTTGTTTTGCTTGTATGTGAGATTTTTCAACTCCTCAGAGACAAAATGCTCTCCATTAACTGTGCTCTTAGCAGGCATGCATTTGGCGCCTTACATTTATCAGCATTAAAATGAAGGACTCAGTATATCCAACATATTATTTGGGCTGTCTGTAATAAGACATCTGTATATGAAGTCTATATATAATGCATAAGAAATGTATAAAGCATTTAAAACTGAGTAGGAAAAGCAGTAACTACAAATTAAAAATAAGAGATGATGTTTTAATGTTTCTCTTAATCTTAAATCATAATGATTAAAACTGTTTATATGAGTTTTCTTGGTATTACACATACTATCATATAAGAATTATTTCATTATATAACATAGAATGTGTAGTTATTCAAATTTAGAATTATATACCTTTGTTGTTATCCATTCCTCCTACAGCATACAGAGTTCCAACTGTAGATTTTCTGGGTTTAGTTCTTGGACTTTGCATTAAAGTTCTTCTTTCTGGCAATAGATGATATTTCATTGCTTCCAAAATCAGCTTTTGACATTCCAGATCATTCTTAAATAATGCATGGTTTTCTAGGTCAGCTAGTATCTGTGAATAATACACAATCACTGTTAATACTGCTTTGTAAATGAATGAGCATTATGATACCAATGTTTAAAATTAGAAGGTTAATGTCAATGTTATTATCCATGTATCAAGAAGAAAGCAGATTGTAGTAAGAATTCACTACACTCACAAGTAAAATACGTGGCTTTCAAGAGGGACAGAATAAATATTATTTTTGACTTAATATTATTTGTTATCATCTTACTACACAGAATAGAAAGACAGAGATCACATTTTCCATTTGCTCTATTACAAAAGCTGTTTGTAAATCCAGTATACTTGCTTTTGTTGGCTATAAACATGTTTGGTGAAAGAAATTAAAAAGAAAACTTGAACAAATTAGGTCATAACAAGCCTATCATAAGTATTCATATACTTAATGTGAGATGTTCCATGTATAGTTTAAACTCTTTCAAATTTGAAATAACTCAAAAAAGTGAAAAAAATTTTTCTTAACATCTAAATAAGTGAGGAATTGAAAGGTGGTATATCAGGCAAAATTACTTTCCAACACTGAAAATTTTATTTAAAAAATTCAGCACCTGTACAAACAAGAGACCAGTAGTTTTAAATTCTATTGTGTCTCTATTTTGCTATAACCAGTTTTTGCCTCTGAAAATTCGTTTGTGCCTTTTTCTTTCAATGCATCCAAAAGTATCTTTTATTTTCCTTTTCCTCTGTCCTTCTTTGATTCTTCCAGTATCATCTTTTTCATTTTTAATGGATCCTGTTTCACTTTGAGTGACAGTAAATCTCTCCCATACATTCAGAAAAGTCATGGGTGGAAAAGTTAACATTTACCCCCTGAATTTTCTTAGACATGGGTAAGAAACCATGAAATACCTTGGTTTACTGAGTGAATAAATTAATGTATAATGGCAGCTTGCAAGTAAACAATTAATTTGAACAGTGTAACTCAAATATTAATTTAATTAAATTAAACTACTAATATGTTAATTTACATATGCATATAAGTACAGATTACTGTTATAGGTGTCAGGGAGAATATAAAAACATATAAACTATATAAGATATGAGAAAGACAACAGACTATCTAAGTTCGAATAGGGAGTGTAATGTGTCGGAACTACCAGATGCTTTGAAATCAAGTAAGTGAATATGTTTAACTGTGTACTCAGCTCTGTTTAACCTTTTTTCCATACTAAACTCTAAATGCCTTACTACCTCCTTTTATTTTGAATGGTTAATTCTTAAAAAAAAAAAGCTGATATGGAATAAGCTAAGAAATGTCCAATGGAAATTTGTGAAAGAGCCACTATTTTATTTTTTTATTCGTTTATTCATTTTTATTTTTTCTGAGATGGAGTCTCACTTTTTTGCCCTCAATAGAATGTTGTGGCATTATAGAACACAGCAACCTCAAACTATTGGGTTCAAATAATCCTCTTGCCTCATCCTCCCTAGTGGCTGGGACTACAGACACTCACCACAACTCCCACTTACATTTAGATATTGGGTCTTGCTCTTGCTAAGGCAGGTTGTGAACTCCTAAACTCAAACAATCTACCTGCCTTGGCCTCCCAGAGCACTAGGATTACAGGTGTGAATCACTGCACCCTTCTATTTTACTCTTTTAGTAAAAGTTTGTTTTTATTCACATAAGAACATGTATATTTCTCACAAGGCCACAGTAGTCTTTATAAACATCATATCTATCTATAATGACTCTTGGTTATCTGTGTTTCAAAATATTCTTTTCTTCATTTAAGCCTTTCATTTATTTATAGGAAAAATTACACTTTATAATGAGATATAAATGCACATTTATATATATACCTATAAAGAGTTGGATTTCATTAATTCTTTTTTTCTCTTCTTCTAGCCCTATTTTTTAATTCTGTTGAGAAAATTGTAGATATGGTTTTCTTAAAAAATAAACTATTCTGGGGGTAGACAAGATGGCAAACTAGAGAAATCTTATTAACGCCTTACAGTGAGACAAGGGAAAGAGAACTCCAGTCACCTCTGGCTGGAGGAATATCACTCTGGAGGCAGAGTGAAACAGTGCAAGACTCCAGGAACCAGCAAAGAAGTCTGCAGCTGAGGAAAATCAGCACAGAAGCAAGTGTGGCCAGTAAGCCATCCTGCACAGGACTATGGATAGGCAAAGACTGTCTTGCTGTTTTTTGTTAGTTTGTTTTTTATTTTGGACTGAGATGCTCACTGTAGCTGTTTGGAAGGCTTAAACAAGTGAGTAGACTCAAACAGCATCAAGCATCCAGGAATAAATACCGAGTGGAGTGCATCTCCCACTGACTTGGCTACTAGCGGGGCACCATTGTGGCAAAGCCATGAGAGAGGAAAGGTCCACAGGGTCCTAGCGCACAGCTGGCTCTAGCATGCCTGCTGAAGTCAGGCAACCATCCTGATGTGTGCTGAGCAGATCCCATACCCCAAGGAAGGTCACTTTGTTGTCAGGAGCCACTGTTTGATGTACCTCCCAAGAAAACTTGACTCCAATCCTATGGGAATTAAATGCTGACAATGAGCAAACACTGATTGAGGGCAAATAAGTCAGAAACACAGGACTGGGTCTCCTCCACAACCAGAGTGTAATGTTTGGCCCCATTTTATATAACAAAATCAGCCTATGTGTTCTCTGTCTCCTAACACTACAGCACCACCTGTGTCCAGGCAATATATTGCTAATTATATGTGTGTGTGTGTGTGTTATATTAAATTTTTTTTAATATTTTGTGCCTGTTCTCAAATTTTACCTTAGATTTTGCTTATTTTTTGTTGTTTTGGTTATGGTTTTTAGTATAGGTTTTTTGGGGGGGCATATTTTTATTTTGTTATTCATACTTTCTTTAATAGCAAGTGCTTCTCTATTTTTGCTATGGTTTTTCATCCACTTTTTATCATTTCTTTCTTTCTGATTTTCCTAATTTTTTCTCTCTGTTTTGGTAGAGATTTTTCTACTTTTCTCATCTTCTCCACATAAATTCTTACAGAACAGCTAGGATATCCCTTTGGTTTTTATCTTCTCTAATTACATTTTTAATTTTCTTTATCTATTTCTATTTATTTATTTGTTTGTTTTTCCTTTCTTGAAGGGTTGGAGGGTTATAGTATTGGTTTCTGTGTGTGTGGGCGTCATGGCATTGGTCTGGCTCAAGGAGGCCACAAGCACATGGTCTAGGATGTCCTTCTAGCTTTGGCCTTTAATAAGACAGTATTGGTAGGTTCCCACTGTGAAATATTGTTGGTTTTCTTTTCTTTTTTTCTATTTGACAGAGACGGGATCTTGCCTTTGCTCAGACAGGTAAGAAGCTCCTGACTTTGAGCTAAATTCCACCTAAAGTCCTGGTTGTGGTCAAGACAACCTGCCAAACACCACCATTTCTCCTGTCTCTCTTTCCTTCTACTATCTTTTCTTTTCTGTTTATTCTTTTCTTTCACCCCCTTATTTATTTTTCTATTTATCTTTTTCTTTTCTTTCTTCCTTCTTGCTCTTTAAGCTTAGCTTCCTTTAGGCCTTATACCAAAAAGCCACTTCAAGACTAAAGCTCTGAAACAAGGTAATCTAAAACAGAGTGAGAAGTAAAGAAGTAGGGGGAGGAAATGAACAAGGAGAAAACACACATGAGGAGCAACCAAAAGAAAAATTCTAACAACATGAAAAACCAAAACCAAGAAATCTCCCCCATGGGGATCATGAGGTAGCTACCTCAAACAATTCCACCAGAAAGAATTAAAGAAATTTCAGAAAGAGAATTTGAAATATAGATAGTAAAGATGATAAAGTGAATTGATGAGAAAGTGGAAAAACAAAACCAAAAAATGGATGAAGGCCATAAAGAGTATAGAAAAGATATGGCAGATCTCAAGGACTTGGAGGAATCAGAGAAGTTAAGGATACAGTAGAAAGTATTAGTAACAGATTAGACCATGAAGAAATAAGAATTTCAGAGCTAGAAGTTAAAGCTCTGGAGTTAAACCAGGCAGTTAAATAAGCAGAAAAGAAGGACAGAAAGAAGCAAATTTGCTCAGAGAATTTTGGAAATTGATGAAGCATTCAAACATATGAAAAATAGGTATTTCAGAAGGGGAAGAAGAATGTCCCAAAGGATTAGAAGCCCTACTGGAGGCTATCATAAATGAAAATTTCCCAAGTTTCACTAAAGATTCTGAAACACTCTTTAAAAGGGATATTGAATAGCAGGTCATCTCAACACAAAGAAGGATCCCCAAGACACATTGTAATGAACTTTTCCAAGGTTAAGAAAAAAGAAAAAATTCTGCAAACAGCCAGGAGTAAGAACCAATTTACCTAAACAGGTAAAACTAAACAATAGTCTTTCACAAAATAAGATGAATAGAACTCTGTCACACTTATTAATTCTCTTAATAAATGTTAATGGCCTGAATTCCCCACTGAAGAGTTACAGGCTGGCTGATTAGATAAAAAGCACAAGCCATCCATATGCTGTCTCCAGGAATCACACCTACCTACCTTGATGCACAAAACAAAATTCATAGTAAAGAGTTGGAAAATAATATCTCGAACAAATAGAAATCAGAAGAAAGGAAGGATCATGGTTTTCTATTCAAATACAATGGACTTAAAGCAACTAAAGTTATGAAAGACAAAGACAGTCCCTTCATACTGGTCTAGGGAACAATACAACAAGAAGACATTTCATTCTAAATATTTAAGCACCCGACTTAAATGTTCTCAGATTTTTGAAACAGACATTGACTGGTCTGTGCAATATGATCTTTAACACCACGAATGCTGGGGATATTAAACCTCTCTGGCTGAACTAGACAGATGATCTTAACAGAAACTAAACAAAGATACAAGACACTTAAAAGTGACACCGGACCAAATGTGCTCAATAGACATATAGAGAACACACCATCCCAAAGCTAAGGAATATACACTCTTCTCATCAGCTCATGGCACATACTCCAAAATAAATCATATCCTGGGATAAAAATCAAGACTCAACAAAATTAAAAGGATTAAAATTATACCTGGTATTTTCTCAGACCAGAAGGCAATAAAGGTGGACTTCAACTTCATTGAAAATTTTCAGTCTCCCACAAAGGGGTAGAAATTAAACAACCTTATTATGAATCACAATTGGGTAAAGAAAGAGAAACAGGAGTAAATTATTAAATTTGTTGAACATAACAACAAAGAAGCTATAACTTACCAATACCTGTGGGATACTGCAAAAGCAGTTCTAACCAGGAAACTTATCTCATTAGATGCCTACATTAGAAAAACAGAAAGTGAACACATCAACATCCTAATGAATCATCTTAAAAAAATGGAAAAGGAAGAGCAATTTAATCACAGGACTAAGAGAAGAAAAGAAATAACAGACATTAAATCAGAAATAAAAGAAATTGAAGGCAAAAGAATCATTCAGAAAATTAATGAAACAAAAAGTTGTTTCTTCAAAAAGATAAAAGCAAAATCAAAGACCATGTGATCCCCTTAATAGATGCAGAAAAAGTATTTGTTAGAATTCAGCAGCCTTTTCTAACAGGAACACGTAAGAATGTATTCATTGGTCACACGTTTATGATATTGATGAAAGCTATCTTTGATAAACCCAAAGCTAATATCATACTGAAAGGATTAAACCTGATACTTTTCCACTTAGTACTGGAACCAAACCAAAATGTCCTCTATTGCCAGTACCATTCAACATTGTGCTGGAAGTTCTAGCCAATACAATCAGACAAGATATGGATATAAAGGACATTGAAATGTGGACAGAGAAAGTTAAACTCTCATTCCCAATGACGTCATCTTATACATAGAGAACCCCAGAACCCAACCAAAAAATTCCTGGAAATGAAGAAATACAGTAACATCTTAGGATATAATATCTATGTCCACAAATCAGTAGCCTTTGTAGACACAATTACAGCCAAGTTGAGAAGCTAATCAAAAACACAATCCCCTTGTAAGTAGCTTCAAAGGAAATTAATACCTAACAATATACCTAACTAAAGAGGTGAAGGAACACTATAAGGACAATTATGGAACTCTAAAAGAAGAAATAGCAGAAGACATTAACACATAGATGTACAGACCATGCTATTGACCGGGAAGAATCAATATTTTTAAAATATTTAGTCTACCTAAAGCAATCTACAGATTCAACACAATCCCCATTAAAATACTAACATCATACTTTTCTGGAACCAGACAAAAACATTTGCCATGGCAATTTTTAGTAATAAAAGCAAAGCTGCAGGCTCGCTCTTCCAGACTTTTAGTTATATTACAATCCCACAGTGATCAAAACAGCATAATATTGACTCAAAAATAGAGACATGGAATTAAGGAACAGAATAGAAAACTAATACATGAAACCAATCTCTAGTTGCTATCTGATCTTTGATAAACCAAACAAAAGCATGCAGTGAGGGAAAAAATCCCTATTCAAGAAATGGTGATGGGAGAATTGGATAACCACATGTAAAAGACATAAACTGGACCCACACTTTTCACCGCTTACAAACATTGATTCAAAATGGATAAAAGATTTACATCTAAGACATAAAACAATAAAAATTCTAGAATAAAGTATTGGAAAAATTCTTGCTGATGTTGGACTGGGGAAAGATTTTATGAAGAAGACTTCAGTGGCAATTGCAGCGACGCACCTTTTGGATGTGGAACGCAACTATAAGAGGACTTTATCTAACAAATTGAAATATTTTCACCTGTTTGTAACCTGATTATACTTGAAATTAAAATAAAGTCATTCTTTCACTTTGACTACACACTAAAAATATCCAATAAATAGTGAGAAATTTATAATAAAACAAAAAAAATCAAAATGTATGTGCTTCTTTTCCATGTCTTTCCTTAGAAAAGTATAATCTAATCAAACATTGAAATTGGGAGTTAGAAAATAGCTTAGGTTTTAGATAGCAAGCTTATGGCACAGATTCAAAAATGTTTAAATTTTGATATATGAATGTAGAAGATAGTTTAATTAAAATGAGTTCATATACTATTCTAGATTTTTTATGAATCAACTAATTAAGATGGATAGTCTAACTCACAAATAACTCTATGACTTCATTTTGATTTTATAACCTTATAGAAATAATGTTAGCACAATGTTTTAATAAATATCTGATTTATGTTTAATTTCAACATATAAAACTTAAACATATATACGTTAGTAATATGGGTCAAGTAATTTATGATTAATTTAATAATTTAAGATCACCAAAGTGCAAAATTGACTGAATTAAATTTTAGTAAGTGATGATACCGGAATTTCAGGTTCTTGGTCTCGGTGATTTGAAGAATAAATCTGCGGACCACAGATCAGTGGTAAGACAGAATTTATTTACAGAAATGAATGTAAAAAACACTAAAGCTCCTGGTAGAGAGAGAACTCAAGTGGGGAGAGAAAAGCTCTCTCTGTTTCTCTCCCGGTCTCTCCCGGTCTTTCCCGTCTCCGCGTTTAGGCTCGTAGTCTCGGGGTACATATAGGCGAGTGGGTTCCTTGGCCAGGAAAGGAATGAACACAGTCCCTTCCACAGGGGGCAAGGTGAATGAATGTATCAATGAATGAACACAGTTCCTTCCGCGGCGGCAAGGTGAATGAATGTATTAATGAATGAACAGAATTGAGGCCTAGGGAATTCACATGAAATTGACCTAGGCATCGGAAATGGGGGTTCCGTTTTTAGTCCTAAGTGTAAAGTGAAGCTCCTCGGCAGTTATCCCGCCTTTTTGGCTATTGGAGCCTCCGGTGGGGGGTTGGAGGTCCCCCTCCTTGCCTATCGTTACATCCCTATGGTTCCTCAGCCGCGCAGCCGCCGCACCTGCTCCGCCAAGGTGGAGGCGGCAGGTCTGCCAGCTCCGCTGAGCTGGCTGGGGCGCCAAATGTCCTGTATCAGTGATAACTTCTACTGAGGTTCAATCTTGAGAATTCCTGTAGTGCTCCATATCAAAAAGCTCTTAATGTGTTGCCTTTTACTATGATTTTTATTTCTTTAGGGAACTTCATAAGAAAGTATCCTTATATTAATTAATTAATGATAATGGTGGAATAATTTTTAAATGTCTGAGTAAGAAAAATTATAAAGATTCTCAATTGAAATATTTGTAAATTTTCTTGCATTATTATTTCATATATAAAGTAGATGTAAATGAACAGAATGTGCAACACATTCTGTAATACAGTTCATTAATATGAAATACAATGATCACGTTTAATGTACTCAAATAATGTTTTCATTTTTATGAATAAATAATATGTAAAATATCTTAACTATGACTTATGTCTATTATTTTGACAAATCAACTTCATCATAACCATTTACCTGTTGTTATACATTTTTAGGATATTACTTTAAACTATTTGTTGCTTATGATTGCTGTGATTTGTGTTCTTATTTCATTTCCACTGAAAATATGAAGGACCCTGTCTAAACCTAAAAGCCTTTCAAAGGGCCCACATACAAATATCAATACATTGGGGATGAGACTTGCAACCTGCGACTTTTAATGAGACACAAACATTCAGTATTTACAAAAGCTAGTGAATATAGCTAAGAATTCAATACCTGACTACAATTTGACTATATTTTGTTAACCACCTTTGAGTACTACCCAAATACCTGTTGCCAATGCCTTATAAAAAATCGTTGGTTTTATGGATAATTTGACTCAAACAATATATACTTTACCTTTACATTTTAAATAGGAAACATCACAGTATACAAAAATAAAAATCTAACACCACCTTCCTTTATATGTAAAGAGGAAATTTCTGTCTTCTTAGAACACATCCAGAAATCTGGTACAGGGCATGCTTCTTGGTCCCCATGTGAAATTATAGTGAAAGCAAATAAAATGATTTTTGATCTGGGAAATATTTGCTCCAGGAGGATGAAATTGTGAATCCAGGAAATGCTAGTTTTCCCTTCAAAACTTGCTTCAAGACTTTGCCTTGTTATGCACACTAATTCCAATGCTATGATTATATAAAAGCTACATAAGACCACACATTTTACCACACTGCAAAGGGCACTTTAAAATAATGCAGCTCAAACACTGGAATCAGAAATATTTTCTTGTTTCTTTTCTGTATGGAGGATATTCTGAGGTTTTGTGTATGTAATGTTCTTTCATACTGAAATATGTGTCATAAAGTAAGCTTGCTTATTAAGAAATATATTTTGCATTCTTAAAGGATTTCACCATTAAATACATTTCAGCAATAGTGATTACAAATAAATTACAAATTCAGTGAATGTACTTTCTTGGAGAATAAAGTCAAGTGCACTGAAAACTTACCTTTTTTGCCATTCTTCTACATATCAATTGTTGTAAAAAAAATTTCAACTATTTATTTTATGCAAAAAATCTAGTAGAAATAAAATTAGCTATTAATTGTTTTTAATATGCTTTACTCTGTGAGTAAGTTCAATTTAAATGTAAAACCATATTACATTATTGAAATTGCCATGTAGCTATTATTTATTTCACATACGTTCTTTCCACATGTCAGGCAAAAATTTAAGTTCATTTAAAAAATAAAAAATATTGAGATACTGTTTTGCTACAAATTAGAGCTTCTGTTTACAATATTATGATAATGTTAACACTAGCTTGAACATATCCATGAAGGAAATGATTAAAATCACCTGAAAGTATGTGGAACATCAAGAGGAAACATTATTAAGAGGACTTTATGATGAACACCATATTATTGTCGTGAGTTTTCACTTCAAGCATTACCTCTTCCAGATAATGTGCACTGGTGAGATGGTTCGATTTTGGTAAAAAACATTTAGTCTTAACAAGTCAAAAATCTCAGGGTTGCCTCAATTAAACACAATAAATTGTCATATAATTATTATAGGAAAATGTAATTTTATTAAGAAAAATGAAATAGTTATCAACAATAAGCTGCTTTGTAATTAGGTACCCTGGGGAAAAAAAGTTACTTGTACACTATGTGACAACAAACTATATTAATTTGCATTTAATGCATTTCCAAATGAACCAAAATTTTCCAATGTTTAGGACTATTAGAATAAATAAGGTACATAGTATACAGCACTTTGCTACAGATAATGTTTTCCTTCTTTAATAAGTCTGTCACCTATCGAGTCATTTTGTGGACATATAAATGTGTTAGTTTTCTTCGTGACTAGATAGTGACCAATGAGTTATACAGTAACATTGCAGCTTCAAAATCAAACATGGTCAAGAAAGGTATAGGAGAATCTCTGTATTGCCTTAACAGTTTGATATATATGCAAACTCAGAATAATTTGTCCATATCTTACTAAAACTGTTGACAATAATTTTGATAGAATATTTTAGCTTCCAGAAACATCATGAATTTATGATTAGAATAAATATGTCCCTCGCAGTCATATGTTTAAAACCATTATTCACTTTTTCAATATGCTTAAAGTTCTATTGGCTGTATCTCTAATTTCATTTTGGTTAGGAAAAATAAACAAAAGGAAATGAATTTATATATACAATATGTATTGTAAATGATTATTAAATTCATTATTATAATCCACATAATCTGATTATTCATGGTTTGTTTGATAAATTGAACCAATGCTCAAAGCAGTCACATATCTAGCAACATGAAAATATTGATGAGCATTTTTATCCTCCATGCCTACACAAAAACACTCCTCAAATTATATTTTACATAAATATTTGTATAATTTCGTTTCAAATGTTTACAATAAATTATAAATTGTGATTTATACACAAAAGTACTCTTTTATAAAAACAGAATTCATTATACAAGTGTCTAGATTTTGCATTGTTTGTGCAACCTCACAATTCGAAAACAGAATACATTTTCATATATATCATTTAAATAAAATTTTCTTCTTTCTGGATAAATTAACTAAGATGTCAAGAAAATAATCCCTTATCCATAATTCTTGACACCTATATCTGAAATATCTTGAATGTACGGATACTGCCTTAACATCATTAACAAAACCAAATTCATGTATTTATTTTTGCTACACTACCTGCTCTTACACATAAAGGCATACACTTTAATTTTATAGTACAAATCAGAATATGTTTATATTCTAAAAATTTGTGTTATAGATAGCCTTTTAAAATTCTGTAAAGTAAAATCCTAAAATAAATAGAGTATAGCTATAACGTCAGCAGCTAGAAATAAGAAAATATCTATGAATAAAGCTACTCCTTAAATAACAGTAATATTGTATAAATGAAATAATTTGAAGGAAAAAATAACAAAAACTTTACAAAGCATAGCAATCACATCTATACCTTTCAAATGGTGAGGGAGTCCCTTGTATAATGGAATATATATTGAATAAATACATGGGGAAGATAAATTTAAACTTACTATGAGCCTAAGAAAGTAATATCTCTTTTTGCATTATATATATTCTAGGGCTATCACAGCCATGAAAGCATTCTCACATTCATGACAAATGGACAAAATTTCATATATTTCCTATTATTTCATACTTTCAAAATTTTGTTTTGCTACTGGATTTATGCTAAAAAGATCAACTCACAGAATTTGAATCTATGAAGCAAACTTGATGTCTATTACAAGTGACAGTCCTTAGAGAATAAGTGACAATTTCATACGTGGTTTTTCAAGCTTTGTGGCTGGCAAAATGAAAAACATGAATAATAAAGTATTATCACATCTCATAAGGTGCAGAAAAAAGTGATTTCCACTTCAGTGATTTATAAATAGATTTTATACAAACCAAATAATTTCAGGTATTTCCATTAAGCAGTTTCTAATACATGCCACAGGGAAACAATGATCACATTTAGTTGTAAATAAACCCTGAGCTGTTTTAATAATCAGTGTAGGTGCTGGTGACAGGGGAGAGCTCCATTATCGCAGATCTTTGTAGCAACACAATAAATAGTGAGCTCATAGAGATGTACAAATTTATAAGGAAAACAGCAGCTGACACATGCCTGCAGATGATTTTTTTTGCTAATATATTTGCCCCTTTCGGATTTTGTGAATGTTCAAAGACATAGAAAAGAAAAATGGGAATTATTATGAAAACTTGGCAGTACTAGTTAGTTTATTCACCAAAACTCACAACATTTCATCAGTGACTGAGTATTTGTTGTGATACTAAGCTTCCATTAAAGGAACCAGCTCAACCATAATCAGAATATCAGTCTGAATCTGAAAGAAATTTATCACCCAGGAGTAGAAATTTTCTCATATTACATTTAAAATACCATTAGCTTCAGCTGAAAAGAAGTTTGGCAAAGCATTGAATCATAAAATTTTTAAGAGTCTGGAATATCTGCCAGTCAATTTTCCTGACATATTTGCGATTCTGGTCAAATTATTTGAAGTTGTTATTTCTATTTTAAAATAAATGAGAAAAGTAGATACAACAGATAATTCTAGATTCTCTTCCAGTGCTCTTATTTCAAAAGGAAAATATAAATTACTGACATGCTAATTTTTCTCACATCAGATACATCTGAATGATTCCTCCTCAAGCATTTGAGGAGATAGGAAGAAACTATATATGAAATAAGGAGCAGCTTCATTAATTTTATTCTGAATACAGAAATATTTGATTGCCTTAAGATGAAAAATAATTGGCTAAGCTGATATTACAAATAGCAAAGAATATAACAAAACCAAAACATATAGAGCTCATAAAGTTAAACCAAACGCTAGTTCTTAGTAATGACAAGTGAGATGGGTTTTGAGCTGCTATAATTTATGATTAATTTGTAATTATTTTACAATGGTTATTGTGGCTTAATTTGAAAGCTAAGAACTTCTAAAATGGAAATAAGTGATCATTTGCCCTAGATGAACACCTCTTCATTGTGAACAATTTCATTGCATCCTATTTGTGCTCTGGACTTTTCATTCATTCGTTTGCCAATTATTCAATTAGGACCTATTTTGTCCAAGATGCTGTAACAGGTTCTGAATACCATTAATTTCACTCAGCACTAATCTAGTCTTCCTAAGTCTACCTTTCTCCCCTTGAACATTTTCCTTGATTCGTTGTCATTTAGCATATACTTAAAAGCATATTTGTTATTGCTTATAAGATATAATTCAACATCTTCAGATAAATATGCAAAAATTCAATAATACTACTCAATTTTATCCAGTCACTCTCCACAATATTCAAGAACGTTTTTTTCTGTATTTCATACAGAAATTGCTTTTTCATCCCTTTCTCCTTGTCAGAATGCATCATGGTATTTTCTTTTCTTCTCTTTTCTTTTTTTGTTCAAAAGGTCTTTATTGGCAGGGGATGCTGCAGAGCAGCGCTAAGAAGGAGAGAAGAGAAGAGAGAGTGACAGCGAGAGAAAGAGAGAAATAGAGAGAGAGAGAGAGAAAGAGGGGGGAGAGCAAGAGGAGGGGGCCAGAGTAGAGAGGAGAGAGAAGGTGGGGACAGGGTAGAGAGGAGAGAGAAAGAGCCATTATGGTATTTTCTTAATCCACGCATTCTCTGTCTCTCTCTCTCTGTCTCCCTCTCTCTTTTCCTCTCACTGGCTTTCTCTCTCACTTTCTATCATTGATTCATTCTCCCTCTGGGATTTTATTAAAATATGAACCAATTTCAGAGTTAGTTTAAGGCTCTATTACTTTTATGAGAACTTAATTAATTACCTAGGTCATACTCAATAAAATTAGCTTTTATCAGTCGAAACAAACTTTAATCAGTTACTACATACGCAGTCACTTAAGGTCTTCAAATACATGCTAACTCATAAACTTGTAGGAAGTCAGCAAAAATGTCTAGTGCCTCTTTTTGGGTACCACTAACAGAGTGACAGCCCCTATATAAGAAATATTTATGTGATTGATCATTTATTATCATTAGTGTAGCTCTTAATTTATTTTAAGTAATTGTTTCATTACTGAAGTCTGAGAATAAACAATGTATATGCAGATAGGTGTTCAATATCACATCTCAAATTCAATGCATAAATACTAATTATCTTTCGGAAACATCTTTGCATAACAATCAACCAAATGCTTATTTATAAATTATTTATCCCAGATCCAGCTGATAGCATGTTTATTTCAAATCATATTCAATAGTAAAAATCTATTACAGAGATAATTTGGATGCTTAGATACCACCATGAGGTGACACGATTCAACCAGGAAGCATTATTTGAATGTTCAACTAGCAATTAAAACTCATTTATTTATATATGAACTTATTCCTTCTAATGACCATTCTCCCTTCTATTCTTGACTTGTCTTCCATTTTTATTGATGATTTCATGTAACTGTTTACTTGTGCTTCCATTTGCAGTAACTACTACTTAAACTGCTTCAAAATACTTTGGAGAAAATGAAATATAAATAAATAAATATTTGCACAATTTTCTTTCTCTCCTAAGATCCCTGATCCATTAATTATTCTGTTTGGCAAAGTCCCGTATCTTCTCAGTCAACACTATATCCTAAGTGTTGAAATAGTGTTGACGATCACAATACTACCCATGACTCTTCCATTCTACTAATCTTTTTCATTCTGAAAGCTACTTCACTAATTTAAATTCTTAACCAATTTTTGAATTTTTGAGAAAGATTAATAGTCTCAATTTTTGTCTGTAGTACATGTAATCATATACACAGTTCGAACGTCCCATATTGTGTTCAAAAAATACACATTTAAAATACACTGCCTTATGTGAATAAGACATGTTGGTTTTAGTTATTTGCACTACAATTGAAAATATTTCCTAAAATCACTTAAAATAGGGCGGTGCCTGTGGCTCAGCCAGTAAGGCGCCAGCCCCATATACCGAGGGTGGTGGGTTCAAACCCGGCCCTGGCCAAACTACCACAAAAAAATAGCCAGGCATTGTGGTGGGCGCCTGTAGTCCCAGCTATTCAGGAGGCTGAGGCAAGATAATCAGCTAAGCCCTAGAGTGGGAGGTTGCTGTGAGGTGTGTGAGGCCACGGCACTCTACCAAGGGCAACAAAGTGAGACTCTGTCTCTACAAAAAACAAAACAAAACAAAACAAAACTTAAACTTAAAAAAAACTTAAAAATAAAAAAGGCTCATTTTTCACTGTACCACCAGATCAACCTTCCACCTTGACAAGGTTGTTCTATTTGCTACACTTCACATGAATTATTGTTTTTATTGTGTCTTTAGGGTGAATTTTTCTTTTTTTGAGTTATGTGAATGACTTAGTGAGAGAACTTGTTTTACCTTATTTCCAAATAACTTATTTTTATCTATGAATTAATTCCTCAAGACTAATCTTTATTTTGTATTTGTTCTGTAATTTCCTTAATCGATGACTTAGTATTGTATTGTGGAGATGTGTAGTCACCAATAGGAAAAAAATACTATTTTCATCCTTTTTTTTGATTTATAACTAGTAGTCTTTTTCTTAAATACTAATTGTATTTATTTACATTTTAAAAGTAAAATCTGGAAGTGTATATTTTTATAAAATTCTGATATTTGTAATGTTCTTTTAAAAGATGTAATTGGGGACAGTGTCTGTGGCTCAAAGGAGTACAGTTTCAGCCCCATATATCAGAGGTGGTCAGTTCCAACCCAGCCCCAGCCAAAAACTGCAAAATAAATAAAGAAAGAAAGAAGATGTAATTGAGAAAGAGCACATTCAAATCTATGCAGATTCCTCATAAAGAATTATTATGTGTGTTTCTGTTTCCTTTAGCACTTTCACAAAAAAACATTTCTGATAGAGCAACACAGATCAGAGTAATTGGCAAGTCATTTTTGCCAACTGAGTGAAAAGTAAGACAGATTTAGAAGAATGTGAGTCGTACATTTGTACTTTTTGAGCACACTATAAAATATCAAAGAGACATTTTCTTGATCTGTAGTACTGGATTAACTGAAGACATTTTTGACCTTGTCTTCTATTTGTTTTGGTTTAATGTACATCTGTATCTGAAATTGAAGATGTGAAATAACAACTTTTAGCATATTAAATATGTATTTGGCTATTAACAAAGCATTTGATAAATATTTCTGACACATCAATAAAGTTAATCTAGCAGATGATTAAATTTTCCTCTTGCTTCCCTTTTTTTGAACTTCCCTTTCTTTTCTAGAGATGTGTGGCATGCTCCTATGCCTAGTTTCTATTACAGACCTTTCCTGTCCTGAACAATCTCCCAAGTTATAATTTAAACCTCTGTATGATCTTTTCTTTCAGAGCTCCTATATCGTCTACTTACCAAGACTAAAAAGGTTAATCTCTTTAAAAAAAAAATCTTAAGCCTATTTAATTCTTTCTCACCATATAGTTTTACTAATAGTTTAAAGAAATAATGTTATTTAAATATAAGCTATAATCTGAAATTGATGGAATAGATTAGCTAAATGAGGTCTTAAATCACAACTTGGTTTCAAACCATCTTGTGATGAGTATAATGTTCCTGAAAGAATAAAATTTATTTCAGTACTTAGAGTTATCTTGCATTTCAGAGAAGTCTGCACTTGACCTATACACTACATCCTAATGAGATAACTGCTTTCAATCTTTAAGAGCAACTGGCACTACAAGAAATTTGAGAATTCTTCTATAAATTCTCCTACATTTTTTGTCAGAGAACTTAATTCTGATGGAAAGAGGCTCCTGGAAATACTTTGACACAAACTTTCAGGACAACAATTGAAGAGACTATTGGAAGTCTGCATATCCTTATTTCAGTAATAATGTGGACATAGTTTTTTTTTATAATTTTATTGAATCATAATTCTGTACATTGGTGCAATCATAGGGCACGATTCATATACATTCAGAAATGTTTTGATCGTACTGTTACAGATAGCCTTCATGGCATTTTCTTGATCACTATATAAAG